>JAVQJF010007156.1:0-15265 GCA_036023855.1 Gadopsis marmoratus
CACTGGGAACAGGTGAAATGGATCAACATCAGGGAAAGACTAACGAGACAGGAACATGACCAAATAAGGACAGAACCACACCAGGGAGGGAAACACTGAACACACTGAGGAAACAACCAAGGGCCTGACAAAAAAAAGAACCAACACAGGACACACATGACTCAAAACAAATGCAAAAACATATGCAATCAAACAGGACTGTGACACCCTCTATCTCTCCTTATATCTGGACCTACGATGTAAGCAGTCTAATGAAAAGATGAAGGTGGTTACAGTGTACAGGTTATTTACACCAGGGTGAGATCGGACCACGTCTTGCTGTGTTCTGATTGATCCCATTCAGATTCGGACTGTTTTCTGTATTTACACCTGCATCAACATGCGTCCACATACCATTTCCAGATACAAATTTTGATAACCGCTGTAAATCTGGTCCACATGTCTGTCTGTAGCAACGGCTGAGTAGACCTGCTGTCCACAGCGATTAGGAATTCTCGGAGAACAGAAATTTTAACAAAACAAGTAGAAAAAATAATATTTCATGGTTATTTGCACGTAAGCGGTTGATGTATCATTAGTCATCAAAGGAGCTGCAATCATCATCATTGCTAATGATTAGCTGGCTTCTTGCAGCCTGCCTCTATTGATTAGCCGCCACATCTGTCAGACAAGAGAGGTGGTCAGTCGTAGTTTAATCAGCAGGGAAGCAAACAATAAAAAGTCTTACATTTAATTTTCTGCTATGTTTGTACTGTTCGTGGCAGCTTTCCCGTGTGCAGAAAATGTGTTGTGAGAGTCAGTTGACTTTACGTGGTCTGATGATGTTATTAGATGTGGTACATCCACTACGCCGGGGAGATCTGAAGACATGTTAACCTACCAAGCAAACACATGCACACACACTGTGCACAGGTGTAATGCCATGCTCTGTCATGAATTGGACGTTGTGGTTGCGTGAAGGGGGTAAATACGACACGGGTTTCAGCACATTAGAGTTGTCTTAGATGTCACTGTTCTGTTTTCTCCTCTAGCACACGCACGCCTTAAACCAAGTCTTCACCCTCAAACTGAATGATTTACCCCATGATTGATCCCAATGATTTACATCACACGTTGAGGCTTTTAAGCTGAAACAGCTTTGCAGGAAGTGTTGACTGTCATAACCTGAATACCGAACAAAAGCTGTGGTTAGAGCGGTTGACTGTGGAGTTTGGCACCTTGGGTCGGTGTTCTGATTCCAGCCTCCTGTCTGCATGTCGAAGTGTCCCTGGGCAACACACTGAACCCTAAGTTGCCCCCGGTTGTGTGTCTGTCCTGTCCTGTCTTGGTCAGAGACAGGGATGTGCACTGGACCTGGTCGCCACAGAAGGCTGACCGCTGCTCCAGCTCCCCTCAGAAGAAGGATCGCCGGATGGGTCAAAAGCAGAGGAGACATTTCAACGTGTATGTGTGTGTTTGAGCTGTTCTCTGCATACGTGTATCATGATTGACCATTAAACGAACGAACGGTCCAATTATTATTATTGAAGCATCGCAAAGTTAAAAGCAGAAAGTCAGACGTGACTGTTGATGATTGAATGCTGTGACATTTACATTGTGCTGACTTCACTTTATCGTGTGTGTAAAGTACATTTCATTTCCCTTCCACAGTGCTTTCCAGCCAGCTTTTGTTAGCAAATGGGCTTTATTTTTTCATGTCAGCTATTATCTGAGAACTCATGAGACTAATGCATGCAAACCAATCTTAATCCCCCTGGTCATAATGAGCTGCCATTACATCTGGGATCCATGGATGTGCTGTACTTGAGTGTAGTATTATCTAGTGCGCACTCACATAAACACACACACTTACACACTTCATCTACCTAGCGTTAATGTGAATTCCCATCAGGCAGTGGGGTCTGTGAAGGGCTCCAGGCAGGGAAGAGGAGAAGCTGTGAACTTTCACCAGCCGTGGCTGCTGGGAGTTAGAGAAGTCTGCCCTCTGGAGTTTTATGCTTCACAACATTGACATTTGTGTAACTTACAGCGGCTCCTTAGGCCGTATTTGGCTTTATTATTTAATAATTTATTAACACAACAGCAACAACAGCAGATAGGCTGTTCTCTACAGCTGATATACAGTGACGAACATCTTCAAGTTTATTATGGATGTTATACCTGGATAACAAGGATTGGTGCAAAAATGGTGTTTAGTGACAAAAATGTACACTGAAAACAAATGAAAGACCACTAACAAGCTTGCTTGTTGCTTGTTTATGATCAGGTTATGATCTTTATTTTTCTGTTTCAATTACTGTTATATTTGAAAATGCAGCAGTAATGAAAACACAGACAGAGCGCAGAGTATGTGGGAAGTTGTCATCGCAATGCAACTGGCATCAGATTAGAAAATACTGACTGAAAATGTGTGATAGTATTTTCCTTTAATTTGTCACCCATCTGTGCATATATACATAGTATATGACTTCTTGGAGGAATGCAATAAGACAAATTCCTTAACATGCTTTACAGGATATGGTGATTAAAGCTTTAATCCTCCGGAACATTATTAGCTTGAGTCTTGTAGACAATCCTATTTGCAAACCCAATATTTTCCTCTCTTTTTCTGTAGGTCAGAGGTCGGTGACGGCAGTGGTACCAGCAGGCAGAGATGATGTCCATGCAAAGTAAGTGTTCTGTTACCACAGCAGCCAGCTCTGATTTTCTGTCTGTTATACATTCAGTATCTATTGTCCACAGATAAAGCACATACGGAGTCACTAATGTGTAGCTTCACTCACAAACTGCTGCAACATTTTATTGTCATATTATTTCCACATTGTGCTCAAATATAGGGGGCTTGTTATTACTGATTCAGCTGTCTCTGGTCTGTTTTTGGACTTGTAAAGTTGAAACATAAAAAAGCAAACGCTGTTGAGTAAAATTTGACTTTAGCTAAAACATTGTGCTTCCATGCCACAGAGACTAAAAATCCCTAATCAACCAGCTAAAATTGATAAGTAGTAGTGTTACACTAGAGTGGAGTTCAAATCCAGGAGACAGCATCTGTTTACTGTACAGTTGATTGACGACTGGTCTAATTAGACAAACAACACCTGTGTGTGCTGGAAGTTTCATTTATCCTTCCATTGGATCGGCCCCTTGTCATGGTGGAGAGGCTTGCGTTACCCAGAGAAGCCAAGAACAACGCCGTCTGGAGCTACTGCTCCTGGTAGGGCCACCCATCTTGGTACGTTCGAGGGGGAGGGTACAGACACAAAGCGATCCAAGTCCTCAATGGGGGAGTGGGGTGGAGGTTGGTGGCTGGTCGGATGTTCAGGTGGTGGAATCTGGGAGAAGCACCACAACGGTAATGAAGGTGGAAGAAGGCTGCAGCAGTAAGAGGCCCCCAATTGTACTGAATCCCTTGCCTTTGGACCCTGACCTTCATACTGTCACGGACCGTGTGGTGACTGACAGTCTCTCCATGTGAAAAGATTCCATGCACAGGGGTTCTCCTGAAGGTCTTTTTTCCCCACCACCTCCTAAGTCCTATAGCGATTGGGAAATGATAGCAGGAGTAGGACAGTGAAGTCTGGGAGCTCCTAGTACAGCAGGCCTGTCAACACTCACATAGGCAGTGACTGTTGGAATAAGTTGTCTTGCTCTCGGAACCGAGGCAGAGAGAGCAGCTGCATCCAGGCCTGAGCAGCCCAGTTAAGAATCCACTCTGTTCACCCCAAAGGGGCTAGAAAAGGTGCCCTAAAAGTGTACTGCCTCATCAATACCTGACTGGAATACCATGAAAACACTCTCTGTTTCTGAGGCTCAGAAAAAACCAGAGTACAGTGAGTGCCTGCTCTCCAACCTTGGACATGCAGGATAAAGAGACCTTTTATGCCACACTGGAAAACAAGGTCAGTTTCAAGACTAGGGTAGGCAAAGATAACAAGGTCTGGAAGGTATGATGGGTAAAGAGGGTGTAAGTAACATCAACGCCAATGGAGTCCTCTGGCTCTCAGAAGTTGCCGAACATTTTGCCCAGGTCGCAATGCAAGATGAAAAACTGATTTTAAAAGGACGACCTGACACTAGGAGACAGTGACAAGAACCAGAACAAGAAACGAGCTCTGGGTGGGGCAGTCATCTGCCTCGACCGGTTGGGTTGAGAGAGAGAGAGTGAGAGCAGGAGGAAAGAGAACACACAGCAGCACAGTTCCACCTCTAGATGTAAAGCAACAGTAGCAGCAATGGTACGGATGTTAACAATAATAAAATAATAGTAGTAGCAATACAATAATAGTAATACTAACAATAAGAGCAGTAACAATAATAGCAGCTGTTGAGCAGGAACATGAGGGCGGCTGCGGCTGAGAGGATAGTGCGGTCGTCCATTAGGGTTGGTGGTTCGATCCCAGCTCCCGCTGTCCGCATGTCGAAGTGTCCCTGGGCAAGACACTGAACCCCGAGTTGCCCCCGGCGAAGGCAGCATGGCGACTGTGTCCCCATCGGTGTGTGAATGTGGTTGGTCTGCCCTGCGATTGCCTGGCGACCAGTCCAGGCTGTTTCCCTGCCTCTCGCCCAGTGTTAGCGGGGATTGGCTCCAGCCCTGCGACCCCTCGGGATAAGCAGTATGGAGAATGAATGAATGAATGAATGAATGAATGGGGGCAGCCGGCGGTCTGCATCCACAAGGTTTGTGACAGCAGTGGCGGCATATGGAAAGCTGTCCATAGTAGCAGTAGTAGTGGCTAATAGCTGTGGTAGCAGTAAGGTAGTATTACAATCTGATGTCAGCCATGTGTTGTTCCCCGCAGTGAGTGAGGCAGACAGTGTGGTGAAGGTGGCGGAGTGGCAGCAGACCTACTACGCCTCAGACTCTGGCATCCAATCAGGAGCCACCACAGTCCGGGACGACGAGAGCAGCACTGAGTACAGTGGCCGAAAGAGGTACGCTGGCAGTACTACAACCAGTACTACCACTGCTCCTCCTGCTACTGCCACCGCCGGGGGAGGAGGCGACACAGCAGCTGGTGAACTAGACAGCCCCACAGGTGAGCCGTTGTACAGCGCTGTAACTGAGAGAGACCCAGAAGTCATTTGGTTCCAGTAGTGTCACCCCCTTCAGCTGCTGACACCGGCTTTCATCATCCCATTCTTTCTCTCTCTGTGGCCATTATCAGATGTGTAGCTGTTGTTGTGGATCGGTGTTGCTTTTCTTCTCTTTATTTATTGTTCTTGTCTTTGCTACATCATGGAGCTGATGTCATTTCACGTAATATATTGATCCATTTGCTGCTACATTCATTTGCTTGTTTATTTGTTTCTGTCCGGCACACATGATCATCGCAGACACCACTGAATGGATTTTGATCTTACGTATAAGCACTTCATCCAGTGTTAATTCATGATGTGCATTCATCATTAGCTAACATCTAAGTTGGTCTGCTTCAGAAGAACCCATTTCCTGCCATTCTCTGTGAAATCAACCTCCACAGCGTGAGTTATTCCATCCTAGTAAATATGACGAAACTGATGTTTTATCATCATTTCGCTCAGCTGTGCTCTGCTTCCCACCAATCACCTGACACACACGGGAAGACACAAGTCTCCTCCAGGAGATAATCCCTCACAAACATGTTGCCTTACAAACTTTGCTGTCACACCTGTGCTGTCAGCTGAGGCAGCTGTCGTTTCAAACAAATACACCTTGAAAATTATAATTACATATGGTGTTTATAGCAAAATGTCAACTAAATGTAGCTAGTAATAAGAAAACTTAAATAGTGCCATGAGATAACTTTCTCATGATATGGCGCTATATACACCGATCAGCCATAACTGTGTGAGCACTGACAGGTGAAGTGAACACTGATTATCTGGTTACCATGGCACCTGTCAGTGGGGGGGAAATATGAGGCAGCAAGTGAACATTTTCAAATCGACGATCAAAATAGTCCTCAAGATTTGCACTATTCCTTGTCTGAGTAACGCCTGACCAAAACTACGGTGGCCAGCTGTTTTAAGAAATAAATGACCCTTTTTAAAACTGAAATTACATATTTGTGGCATTTTTTTTTAAAGATTTACACCTTTAGAGGGACCAGAGTTGAGAACCACAGACAGGGTGGGGAAGTCAGAAAGCACTGAGACATTTCATCATCAGAGAGGGTTCAAAGGCTCTGAGTGCAGCTGAAGATAGTGAGTGTATGCTTTTTCAGCACGTATGGACATAAACACAAGCAACCATGTCTGTTTTGCATATGCAGCCCTTTAATATCTGGCTGCTGTAGCTCAAAACCAGATGCCAGAAGGAACACTGTGTCAGATCCATTTCTGAGTTATACAAGAATCGTGGTGAGAGGAAAGCCACAGGAAGGGTACTGGGAGGTACCATAGAGGAAACATGATCCTTGGTGCTCACATGTTGTAGATGTAACTCCAAAAACTCCAAAACGCTGCAGACTGACATCAAAGCGTTAAAGGGCAACCACATCTGGTTAAAGCTTGAACAGGACCCCCCTTCACATATGCAAATAATTCATTCCATCAAGTATCAAACCTCCTCACATGAAAATTACAAGATCCAGACTCCACAGATCCAGACCGTACAGATCCAGACTCCACAGATCCAGACTCCACAGATCCAGAGTCCACAGATCCAGACTGTACAGATCCAGACCGTACAGATCCAGAGTCCACAGATCCAGACTGTACAGATCCAGACTGTACAGATCCAGAGTCCACAGATCCAGACTCCAGACAGGGACAGAATCAATTGGTTAACCCAATATTAAAGATACAATTTACTAAAGTGACAAAAATGGAGTGTTAAGTTACTTTAAGGAAAGGATGCTTTTGAGTCAATAATTGCAATAAGCGTTCACTTGGCACCACACTGAGAGGTGCTTTCAGCTGATTTGTCAAAGATTTCTCTGAGGATCGCTACAAACCCAAAGAGAGTTCCCCCTCTCTTGAAGTATTCAAAATTCTGCAAGCCAACGCAGCGCCTGATGAGTCACAATTTTCTTCAAAACCCCATAATCATCATATCTGGGGCTCCAGAAATCTCATCCAAATGCTGAATAGAGCCATCTGTCAAATCAGCGGTGAAGCTGTCAACATTTGTAAATGTCAAAGTGAGTGTGAGTGGCATGGAGAATATAAATGAATGTACTGGATTGTGTCTCTGTCCATAGTGCCACTAGTTGATGTCAGAAACTCTCCAGGATGGAGAGGAAGGTTAACAGGCTGTTCAAAGCAGCTGGGCCAGACTCTGTTTCTCCTTCTACCTTGAAGGACTGTGCTGATCAGCATTATTGACACGTCACTGGAGACGTACCGCTTACCAGTCTGCTTCTAGTCCTCCGCCATCATACTTATGCTTGACCTATTTTATTGTAAATTTTACGTTTATGCTCTTGACTCGCAATATTTGTATATTTATGCATCAGTATATCAAGGCAACGTCCTTGTATGTGAAAATCTACTTGGCAATAAGCCTGATTCTGATGATGCAAACTGAAAGTCCAGAATCCCAAATGTCAGATGGAATTCAAAATAGATGGTACAGAAATGAACACAAATACAACAGACATATCACTTGCATTAGACATACGGTGTTGTACTATAGGGAAGAGAACCTGGATGGAGATAGTAGTAGTGTTCAAAGCATCAGACTGAATTGGCAGTTTGCCCATTTAAACCATTTGCTATAAATAATATATAATTGCAGATTGCAAAGTCTTTCCAATGTGAAGCAGAAGTCATTTGCTTCAGGTCATTCAGTAGAAATAGACTGAGATAGATGACAGCCATGAACAGAACCAAATGCACATATGTTGTCTGCGGTCATCCCCGTTTTTGGATTAAATCAGCTTCCTAAGAGAGAAACCAACAGTTGCTTTGATGCGTAAACTGCCGCATTAGTGCAACGTCATGGGAGATGCAGTTTTGTTATATGTTAATAAATGATGCGTCAATTATTGTTAAAATAATGCAGGATTCCATCTTCGTTAGAAAGTGCTGCAGTGGATACTCATTATTTTAAAATATTAATAGCACACTCCAGGAACACGTCACGTGTTCAGGAAGACTGATGAACGAAATGCTGAATGACAGATTACACCGAGTTGCTGAACGGAGGCTAACCTCGAGGTGGCCACAGGATCGCTCAGCACAAACAGACAGCAGACACGGATGTTGTTGCAAGACTGAACTAGTGAACCCAAGTGCAGGCTGAGACCGAGGAGACGGGAGTAAGATTAACAGGGTGTTTATTCGAAGGCACGGGGGAGCGGCCGGTGGCTGGTAACAGAGTGGAGCAGGAGTCCAGGGCAAGGGGAGCAGGGCCGGGCACAACGAGGACCAGGAGCCAGGAGGCCCAGGAGGCAGGCGGAGCTGCAGGCCTGAGGGAACAGGCAACAACAGCATTCATCGCTACTCGCTGGCAAAAAGGCTGGAAGTGTAGGTGTCGTGCCCACGACCCGGCAGTGTGGAAGTAGCTGAGCAGAGTATTAGCAGAAGCCTTGATTGTGGAACAGGTCGCAGATGGTGGGGCTCTGCTCTGACTCCAGCACACAAAGGGAGACCCAGGATGGGAGGCAGAGGGCTTGGCAGGTCGCATCACAGGAGCAGATGCTGTGAACACCATAATATGAATTTGGTAGAAAATCTCCTTAAACACACCAAAACAGTCCACACTCACACCCGCATTATCACCTGTGCCTGCTTTAAAGTAGCGTTGGGTTGCCTGGTTGGATTATCCGTGCTGGATTACCCATGTCTTTGTTGGTGTTTAGAGCGTATTGAAATGAACTGAAACCGATGGCTGTAGGAATGTAGGATGTTGTGGCAGAGTTGTGAAATATGAGCTCTTTGTAGTTAATGGGCTTAATCCAGCAGTACTGACAGTATTCCTCCCTTTTCCATCCCTCCTGATGGTGCCCACACACTGCCAGTATAAAGTGCACATTCGTTTTAGCCTCTTTTCTTTCCCACTAGTTGACATTTTGAAACTTTCATGGTGAAGCTTCGGAACATTAACTCGATGTTGATGTTTTGAAATGGGGAGATTTTAGGCACTAAATCAAGTAAATGTTACAAAACTCTTCATATAAAGTATGTCGTGCCTTGGGAAATTGTGGCAGAGTTGTGAAATATGCATTCCGTAAGGATTGGGGCAAATACAGAGTAGATGTGAACATGATTAAATTGGGCTGTTAAGTGTTAAATTACACTCAACGTCCCACATTAAAGAACCACCCCAGTGATTTAGCATATTTCAACAAACCAAAATTTGTGAAGTATTTTTGGTATGTATCATCCTGTTTGTGCAGTTGGCATTGAGTCAAAGGTTATGGGATGTGGCCGAGGTCAGGCTTCTCTGCAGGAGAACAGGTGTTTTCATGGAGAGATGAAGCAGGATTCTCTGCTAACAAACATTTGGACGTTTTATCTGGCTGACCACCTGAAGTGTTGCACAATATTCCAGAGAGCATAAAACCATTAGATTTGGTGCTATGAGGACTGGGAGCTACACAAACGTCCACACGAGTTTAGAGAAAAAACACGTTGGCTGCTCTGAATTTTGTCACAAGTCCTGGTGGGATTATCCAAGATAACTAGACTTTGCTGTGTCTCATTTTCCTCATTGTCGAATCCAAAATACTCGTGGGGGAGCCAACATGCGACAGGTTATTTTAAACTGCAAGGACACAGTTGAGCTTGTTGAATCCACCGTCCAGACCGAGGAGACTATTTGCTTTGCTTCCTAGACACTTTCTAATCATCGATTCCCCCCGAGGAAAGGCTTATTCCAAGACATCGATATCTCCAGCGCTGTTTGCAGCTGTTACAGGCTTCTGGTCCCATGGTGTCATTGTGGATTCTCTAGTTTGAAATCAGACATCCTTTTTGAGCTTGCTGTCAGAAATACCTGCACCTTTTTCAAACTCTGCAAATGTAGCACCTTTATGAGGAATATCATCGTAATAATGATTGTTTTTGCCCTCTACAAGTGACAGAAACCATCAACAGCACATTTTAAAGACATTAACCAAAAGGAAATCAAATTCCCCAGTCAGTCGTGTTCAGACAGCATGAAATGGAAGCACTAATTACTTTAATCCAGAGGTGCAACAATCTGAAGAGTTAATGCAGAATCACTGTTGGAAAACAATGGACTTGTTGTCAGACATTTGAGTGCATAGTGCAGAGTTAGCTTTTCAAGATAAGAGTGGAAAACACATGAAGCCTACTCAGAAAGCAAACTGTCAATCTGTGAACTTGCTGTAGCTGCTATTACTCTTATTGCAACTGCATCTGACAGACCACACTGACTGTGGGTGTTGTTTTATGAATATTTAGCTTAATAACTGTAGAATTGACACATTTCAGCCAGAACTGATGTTGAAAATTCTGTCTGTTGTCTAATAATTACACTGGCATTGATATTTCTTTAGACGTTGTGAAAAGAGCTGAGCTGTTTGTCTAAAACTAAATAGAGAAAAGAGAAATAATAGAGCAGCAGGCTCTATTAGGTTTAGCCAATAGATTGCAGCATAAGCCAGCTAATGCTACATTTATTCACCACTCTACTCATTTTATACGGGTCTTCCTCCATGAATGAATGAATATATTATCTTTATTGTTATTATACTCGGGTACAACGACATTTTGCATGGCTTCTATATATCCATATATCCACTGAAGACAAATACATAAATGCAAATACATCAAAGCAGTACCAGAAAACAGCAATAGTTGCAGCCTAATATATAAAAAGGGTAAATTAGAGTACACATTTAATATACATTTACAGTATAAATACACATTTACAAATATACAGAGATTGACGATGTTCTAAAAGATGTAGTAAGAGTCTGTCTCTGCACAGGATGAGTTCAGGCACAATACTGAGTGTAGGTCAGCGCTCAGGGCCCAATACACCATGATTATGGTTACGCGCATCAAACAGAATAATCTAAAAATGTGTATCATGTCCGTGGTCATATTTGAGTTATGACTGGAGAACGACGAATGGTTTGAAAGTACTTTAATGGTTTCAATGAGCTGCGTGTCACGTCCACAGCTGCAGACTGTTGGTGACCTTTGACTTCATGCAGCACCTTTGCCTCACATCTCGTTTGAAAACCATCTCTTTAAAGAACCACTTACCCAAACAAGTCAGGTGACAGAGAACGTAAAATATGCATTTTCTCCCAGTATTCCAAAGTGACAGACGCATATCAAAAGAGCAACAAAGATCACCACCTTATTGATGTTCCTCTTTCCCATAACTCACTTCAAACCTGGAATAATGCCATCTAAACAGGAAATGTACTGTACAAACTGGAGGTTTCTTCCATCGCTCGCAGTGAAACGGTCTTCAAGCACAAAAGTACCGTCGTCCTCTAAGGCTGAGACCAATTTTGAATTCACAAGTCTGTCATCAATTCTGAGATTAATTCATCTGTCAAGCAATTACTCCTCCTTAGGCTTGACTGCAAAATATCTTTAATGATGGTAGCACCTGGGGTTCAACAAGAAGCATTATTTACTACCCAGTTAGTGCATTAAAATCACCCTCCAGGTTCAACAGCAGATGGTTATATTCTCCTCAGTTAATCTCTACAATTATGCCACTGCTTAATCTTGTAACTCTTAAATACACATCATCCTAATTAGCTGGAACCAGTTCTGCATTTGAAAGGTACAAATATTGTTTATGTCCAAATAGCATTTCAGAGGCTCATCAAATGAGCGCGGAGTGGATTTCAGAAGCATGTTCCTCAGATACGTGTCTTGAAATGTCACTGACATTAGAAAGTGAGCCAACATATTAACATTTTATGTTATATACGTTGAGCATATTATGTAGCATGCTGATCTTAGCCTTTAGTTCAAAGCCACTGTGCCTACATACAACCTCTCTGAGCTGCTAGTGTGGCTGCAGACTCTGGGCTGGAGATGTTGCCTGAAATGACCCGTCTTGCTGATCAAATCCCTGGTATTAACCAAGACCGCAAATACTCCAAAACAGATGCCGTCATGGACAGTGTTCATACTACACTGGGTGTCTGCATGGGTACATTTGTATACACATTTGCCTCTCACACACCCTTGTGGACATGGGCAGACGACAGAATTCCTGTCACTTTGCCACTATTTACCACCAATATAACAGTTCAAGAAGTGGATGGTGAGGGAACAGCATCTGTCCAGAGCTCAACAGGGACCCTCAGAAGCTTCTCAGTGTGACTCCCTTATGTATCTGGACCATAGACTGTATATAAAGATGGACAGCATGACAGCTCCCCAAAAGTGAAGCCAAAACACCTGGATGGCCCTGTGGTGGCTGGTTTCAGAATATGTCAGAAACCCCCTCCATGTTAGCAGATGGGACATGGGCCAAACTACAAAGTATACATCAAATACATTTTCCCCAAAGATGGTTTCTGTCATTTTAGGTAGTTCTTATCACGCTGATGTTTGTTCAAGTGTTCATTTTTCAGATAAGTTTGGTTTTAATTAGTTATGTGATGCTATAAAAAGGGATGAGATGTCGTGATTGACAGCTGTGAGTGTGCCTGCGATTGGTTCCGGCGGGTGTGTGGGCAGGAACTACATACTGCAGCTCCACTGCAGATTAGTGATGGGATGACCAGATCATTATAGGGACTTAGTTTTTTTAAATCCCGATCAGTAAAATGAACTTCTCCTTTTTTGAGTCATTCATTCATTTCTTTGGGGGGGTGGGGGGGCAACTCGTTTCTGTCCAATGCTGAGCCTGTGTAGCTGTCACGTGAGAAAAACAAAACTCATGCATTACTATTGTTGCGCAATGTGCATGCATGGCCAAAATGAAAGAATTACTGTCTGAGAGGACTCGTTCCTACTAGTTCATATCAAATGAGTAGTTGATATGAACTAGTAGTAACGATTGATACGCTCATGATCGACACATCACTACCACGGATCGCTGCCATGCAGACTCTGGTTCCAAACAACATCATATTCAACAGTCCCCTTACAGACAAACCACATGTGGATAACATGTCAAACTGATGTGGTTTTACACTAAAGGACTCAATAGCAATCACATTTTCTCTCTGTCTGTCTATCTCCATCTCCCTGTCACAGATTTAGATGCTCAGTACTCACTAACCCGGGCTCAGCGCGTCAGGGCTGCCATGTTCCCAGAAACCCTGGTGGAGGGGGAGGTGGCCATGCCCGTCCAATCAGATCATACGCAGCAGAGCAACGTGCAACGACTTGCTGAACCCTCCCAGCTGCTAAAGACGGCTATTGTCCACCTGATAAACTACCAGGACGACGCCGAGCTGGCCACTAGGGCGGTTCCAGAGCTCACCAAGCTGCTGGGGGACGATGATCCGGTACGCTGCTGTCACGCTGAATTACTCAGAATCTGCTAATTGAGCTTTCAGACACACGTGTTCCATTTTACACTGTTATTTTCTCTACTCTCTAGGTTGTGGTGAACAAGGCAGCCATGATAGTCAACCAGCTGACCCGTAAGGAGGCCAGTCGCCGGGTGCTGGTGCAGTCTCCGGCCATGGTGGGCGCTGTGGTGCGCGCCATGACGATGGCGGTCGACATGGAGACAGCCCGTTACGCGGCCAGCGTTCTCCACAGTCTGTCTCACCAGAAGGAGGGGCTGCTGGCCATATTCAAGTCTGGAGGAATACCTGCACTGGTCCGCATGCTAAGGTAGAAATACTTTGATTAGATTGCAATAAATTAAATCACGACAAACAATACATTGGTGATTTTGCCTTGCCAGTAGTGGGGCTGAACATGGTGTTAAATTGAAAACAGTTGTTCATGCCCCTGGGACTATGAGTATATCTTAATTCAATAGTCATCTTCCTATTAGATTTTATTGGTGTGGCAATGGCGAAAAATGTGTGGAAGCCCGGTGAGACAGGTCCTTTAAATCTGTAATTTAACTGAATTTTTGACCACATGGGGGCAGTGGACAAAGTTGTGAACACAACACTGACATATCATCACCTTTTAAGTTGCTATGGGAAACTTATCAAACAGTTGCCTATTTACACATCCAGTCACAACGTGTTTCTGGCCACCAATATTCACTCTCTTGTAGCTGTTTTTTGTCTCCAAAACCAACACCGGAGGAAAATATCTGGCTGTTAAGCTGCTAAATACTCCACTATGCCCGTTAGATAGTCAGCAGCTAGTTGGTTTGGTGTACAGTGGGTTTTTAGAGCTAGAGGCGCTATGAGAGCAGTGAAAGTGAACCAAAACAATAAAGTAGCAGGCCGGGCAGCTAAACGGTGAGCTGAAACGGACTATAACTGCCCTTATAATCTGATTTGCGCTGTACTTGCCTCTGGTTTCAGCGTCCCTGGCTAGATGTTTGAGGAAGTCGCACTGGACAGAGCAAAATAGTTGCAGTTTTCAAAATTTCTAGCGGGACTATATAGTTTTTTATTGTTTTGGCTTGAAACATATTTCCTACATATGGCTTTCCTGCCATGGTTCTTGATACAAGCGTGAACTTGCGTTGTACAGTTCTGACAATTCAAACACACACAATATAAGCTTTTCCTCCATTTTGCCTTCCATGCCTGGCTGGCTGCCTCGTTTATGTAGGCCGTGCTGGGCGAGCGGTTCGTCGTGCTTGCGCTTTGCTCAACGCAGCAGAAAGCTGTGGTGGCTTGGCACAAGTCGTTGGAAATAATTGGTTTCAGAGCACAGTGGTGCCATATTCTCATTGTGTCTGGAAGGGCCTTTTAAAGGTTTTCATTCAAGATGGTGACCTATTGAAAGCTTTCCACCTCCAATATGGCAGCCACAGACCAACTGAGAACCATACCAAAGTTATCTCAAAGCATATAGGGCAGGTCTAGACTGACTCTTTATTACAGAGACCCAACAATTCCACCATGAGCAGCACCAGGAGACAGTGGCAAGAACCAGAACCAGAACCAGACTCTGGGTGGGAGGTCATCTGCCTCGACAGAACAGGTTATCCTTCCATTATAGTGCCCAATTCAGGGCCTTTCCAACCCCAAGGGACGCCTGCCCTGCACAGAGGGTTAACAGAGGAGGATGATTGATTGACACTCATAATTGATCCAATTCAGATCAATTAAATTTTATTTCTAGAGCTCTATATTATAACAGAGTTATCTCATAGCACTTGTTAATATAGAGCAAGTCTAGACCAACTCTATATGTACAGACCCAACATTTCCACCATGAGCAGCACTAGGAGACAGTGGCAAGGAAACACTGC
>JAVQJF010007184.1:0-16968 GCA_036023855.1 Gadopsis marmoratus
TTTAATTCCCAGTTCTCTGAAACTTATGGTTTCTGAAGGGCTTGGTCAGCCTGTTCCAGTAAACATCAACATGCCCTGCGAGCATTAAGCTGACACTGTATATCAGTGCATAAGATTACGTTATATTTCTACATTTCTGCAACTACAAGAGTAAAACACGTACTAGACCACCTCAAGCAATAACTTATTTATATTATAATTATTGCTTTGGTGGAATGGAAAATGAGTGCTTGTTTTGGATATATTGATTATTTCTTATTACTTAAATAGGTAGAATGTGGATGTTCTGCAAATAATGAATGGGAGTAAACATCTTATAATTATTCTATGTTAAGCTTGTTGAATACAGTTTAAAAAGCTAATCCTAACCCTGACAAACTGGTTTTTAAAGCCCCAAATGCTCAAAACTATACACATCATTCACATAATTCAGTGTTTTCTTTTTCTTTTTTTACATACTGTTCATATTTTCACACAGCAAAACATCACTCAGTATTTTTTAACATTTTCCTGGCTGCAAACTAAATCTTCCCCTAAATCCTGTTGTGCCCTCTACCTCCTCTCCTCTCCCTGTCAACTTGTATTGTTTGTGACAGTATTGCTGTCTTCTCCCTGTACACACCGGACGCTGTTAGGCTACTGCTACCTCTGCCATGTGACTGCTATGCCTGTCCCTTCTCTCCTCTGTTCCCCTGCTCGGAGAATGCAGCCATCCTCAGCACTCCCATCACTTGCTCCATCTGTGCACATACTCCTTTTCCCCGTTTTTTCTTTTTTTTTTTTCTTTTCTTAAGGGTCGACTCCTTAGATCCTTAAAAGGAGATGTTCTCTAAGCCGTATTGTCATCAAATTAGGGCACACAGCTTCATACCTTCATTGGCATATAAAAAGTGAAATGAAATGAAAAGTCTTGATCTTATTTGGTAATGAAGATGGTCCGAGGCAGTCAGTAGCGGCCACCTTGGGAAAGCAAGAGAACATCTGGTTAACATTAGCTCTGTCGCTAGTCTCCTCCACTTAAAAGCTTGATTTTTGAGTAGAATTTTGTAAACCTCCTTCAGCTTAGTAGTCATGTGACTGCAGTAATCACTGCAACTTGCACGATGCCAGTAGTCCATAGGTATTTAAGCTATGACTGGCATATGATCATTGCTATACTTCAACGGCAGACGCAGTGTTTGTGAAACACGTGAGTCATGTTGTTCGTTGAATGCTCGGTATTAGAGCTCAAAGGTTCATCTGTATGGCTCCGAATATAACCCCCCCCACCCCGTCCAAACTCAATCTGAATCTGGAAGCTGCTTCAGAGCGCAAGAGAGAGAGAGAAGTGGAGGTGGGGAGGCTGCAAGCGAAAGAGAGAGGCTGATTTGCATGTCAGCACCTCTATCCAGACATAGAGGCAGGCCCGGCAGAGAGGCCTGAGGGGGGGAGCATTCTAGTTCAGCTTTTCAAAGATTGCTGACTAGCTTCCTCCTGTGTCGGCCCAGGAGCCTGGGAGCAGGCAGCGCACATTCCTCCCTCTGATTGCAGCTGATGAAACACTCATGTGCCTCTGTCTTCCCAGCACCTGGCACATGCAGACTCCTCAGATCCAAGCCACAGCAATGTTTTGTGGCCAACTCCAGCATGCCAAACCTAGGCAGGGCTTTAGATCAGACACAGATCCAGTTCAGGGTTTTACGTGACAATAGTGTTTCAGGTTGGTCTTCGACTACGATGAATGTAAATGTGGGTTTGTTTTTTGTTGTTCCTTTCCAGTTATCAGGGCAAAGTTAGTTGGAGTGCAGGAGGTTGACATTGGCAACGACATCTATGGAAACCCCATCAAATGGATCAAGTATGACATCAAACAGATCAAGGTACATGGGATAACGCTAACACTTTCATGTTGGGGTATAAACTTAAATTCCAAATGTTCTAAATGTTCTTTTCTCTGTTTGAATTGTCAGATGTTCAAAGGTCCCGCCCAGGATATTGATGCCATCTACACTGCCCCCTCCTCTGCAGTGTGTGGAGTGACTCTGGAGACTAATGGCAAGGAGTATCTTATCACAGGTACAACTTTTTACCAAACTACAAATCACACATTATTACATCTTCATGTCAGTTTCCATGTCATCTATCTGCCTCTAATGCACTCTCCTTCCACTACAGGCAAACTGAAGCCTGACGGGACGATGCATGTCACACTGTGTGACTTGATTGTGTCCTGGGAGGACACGAGTGCCACCCAGAAGAAGAGCCTGACTCAGCGCTATGAAATGGGCTGCGACTGCAAGGTATAAAAACATATTCAGTAGTTTAAGTATAATTACCACTAACTAAAAGAATCGTGAAAGATGCATTTGCTTGTTGTAAGTTTGGTCCCTGATCTTGGTCTGTTTTCCGGCCCTCAGATCACTCGCTGCATCTCCATCCCCTGCATGATCAGCAGCCCAGCGGAGTGCCTGTGGACGGACTGGGTGATTGAGAAGACAGTCAGTGGAAAGCAGGCCAAACACTTTGCTTGTATCAAGAGGAGTGATGACTCTTGTGCCTGGTACAGAGGGGCAGCGCAGCCCAAGAAAGATTTCCTGGACATCGAAGACCCTTAACTCTACCACTGTCCAATAGTCTGAGGATGTCTGCAGCTGAGAAATACTAAGACATAAATACCAAAAACACAAATAAATAGTCAAAATCTTACTTTTAATTTTTTTTCTTATTAAGAAAGCAATATGGTGTGTGCTCTGTGGTGAAATTGGAAAAGAAATTGTGGTTAAATGTTTTTATTTGCAGGACTCCTAACGTTTTTTTTAATCAACAACCTTATGAATTCAGCACTTTCAGACACTTCCAGCCCTAAATCCCAAGCACTTCCTCATAAACCACTTCTCCTTCACCTGAAATAAAGGGATGATCATCACAATTCAGTATTACTGCTCATAGCATTTTTGTTCTTGCGCTATTTCCTTTTTTTTTTTTTAAACCAAAGGTGTTTCAAGTGAATTATTATTCTATTATGCAACACATATAACTCAAAGTGTAACAATTCGGTGAATCTGTGTGTTCATGAATAACATGAGCTGGCTGTCGACACCTTGATTTGTGACAGCAGAGCTATCACAAGGAACGAGTGCCACCGCTTGCCTGTCCTGCTTCAGATTCTTTCTTGTGCTGAGTATGCACTTAAACGTGTGGCAAACCTGTTTTGAGTAAGCACAACCAGTGCGTTTGCTAATCCTTTTCTCCTAATAATCCCAAATAGACAAGAATGCACTTTGAACACAGTTGTCACAGCAGTCATATTGTCTCCAATGAAAAAAGTCTAAATATGAGGATTGAATCCTCCCATTTCCTATTATTTTTCTATTATAGTTCATCTCTTTGTAATGCTTTAGTGTAAACATATTTTATTTAAGGAGGTTATATGATTCATCATTCTGAGAAAAGGCCTACATTTTGATACTTTTTGTGACAACACACCATTGGTATTACTGAAAGAGAAGACCATATAGTATTAGCAAAATGCACACCTGTTATGTGCATAAAAGGTCAAATTGGAGGCCTAATTGTTAACTGACTGGCTCATCCTTTCGGACAGTGAATTAAAGAACATATTGTAACCAGTCACCCATTTACTTGCAGAGCCTTTGAAATGACCATGGAAGTGTTGATCAAATGTTATGTGACTTTAATAATTAATATGAGAGTGTAAAAATATTCTTCATTTTAAACTGTAGTCAAGTATGATGTCTTGTGCTGGCTTCACATGAGACGTTTGAGGTGATTTTTGCATGCATGTCCAACTGAAACAATACTGTACATTTGACATATTATATTAAATGCCAAACCGTGTTTTGATGCTTCGCACTGCTTCTTTTCACACCAGTGGTCAATGTGTGCAGATCTAGAAGACTCCAGCGCTAAGACCACTTATTTAACAAAAGAGTTCAATTCATCAAAGCATCAGATTGGCTTTGTTTGCTCGCTCGGTACATGCAAATATAAAAAAAAAAAACCCATAATAAATCTAAGTATCATGCATAATTTTCAGTATTTAAGAGGCTTAACAGAGGCAAGGACAATAACCGCTTTGCGCCACTGTAACAGCAATCTGCTGCCGCCTAGTGGATACAACAACACGTGACACTCAGACGTTCCTCCACGAGCCTATCCATGTGCTTATCAAACATGATACTCGGGATTTCACGATATGAAGTAATTTAGAGTTAATTACAGTATATAGCTCGCTCACTCACAGTTTAATCATACATCAGTTGTCTTCGTGGGAGGGGTTTAATATGGGTGTAATCTAACATTCAAGATTTGGCCAAATCTGCAGTACTAGGGGGCAGCAACTGACACGAGGGGGGCGATTTAGTGCCTCGAGGGGTTTATGTCTGAGCTTCAGCGCTATGATGCGAGCCTAACAAAACTGCAGACTGCCATCGAGGATTTTGCGGCGCCGCTTGTGTTGGTACATTAAAAAATGACTAACGCGCATCGCGCCTATTGCATCAATGGTAAACAGCGCTAGCTGGAAGTCACGTGTGGTTCTCTCGACGGCGCAGCGTCGGTTTGAGCGCCGATTGGTTGAACCTGTCGGCTACGGCGTGACCTGCTCTCCGATTCGCCTTTGCTTCTTGTCAGTCATCGGTGTCACCGCCCTCTGATAATGCAGCATGGGCGAAAATACCAGACCCAAGAGCTACAGCTGAGGAAGCAGACCGCTGCACTGTCAACGACTTTGGACGATTGAACGAAAGGTGAGTGAACTAGCGCCTTTTGGGTATGCGTGGCATGTGTTAGCATGCATTTCCAGGGCGTTGCTGTTAAACAAACAGGCAGGACGTGGCAGCTGGAGGATTGTTAGCCACCTAGACGCTGAGATGCTAACCCACATTGCAGCATTGAGGGAGGTCTCGCCACGTTAAGTTAGCTCGCCGGCTAATTTTCTGCCGTTAGTGTCAAGCGTGTAACGCAGAAAGCGACAGGGCAGGCAGCAGGAACATGACAACAACTAGGAATCGAAGGGTGAAGGTATATATCGAAGTAATGGCGACGTTTTGTCGCCAAACCTGAGACCGCTCAGGTCGACATTAACGTTAGCTGTGGTTTGACGTTAGCAGCCTAGCATTTAAGCCAAGATGACTGGCCGCAAGAGTTGACCCCAGCTATAGTACAGAGGCTGGCCGGCTGTTGGAGTCGATAACGATAGTTACGGACCAGGAGAACTGAACATTTGCGAAAACAAGCAGCCAACCAGTTGTCTAATCAAGCAATAACGATGGAGGGTTTTTTAGAAGTGACAGTAATAGCTGTGCTGCCTTCAGGTGCTCCCCATAAAGTCCACCGTTCGCATTTCAACCCACGAGTGTATAATTGAATTGCTTATAAAGCACGGACGGTCTTTGCTTTTTGATTGCTTTCGTTTCCATTTCAATTTAAAGTGGCAGTATTATTTATGCCAGCAACATAATTCCGTTGACTAAATGATTTGCCAAAAGAAAGTTGAACTTTTTTTTTACTTTTTATAAAACGTTCTAAAAATCATGACTTGTCCAAACTCTCATGGTTCACTTTGTTGAGCCGTGTTTTCTCAGTCGTGATCACTGCATTTTGGGAAGCCCTTGACGTCATCACGCGTCCCCCACAATGTCATCTCGGTGAAATTCGTCGCTTTTCTCTATGAACAATGATGATATGGGCATATTAATAAATACATTTAAAAAAGTTAACATCAGTCTTAAGCCTGTAACTAACAGTATTTTCCAGTGGTGGAAGAAGTACTCGGATCCTTAAGTAACAGTAGGATTACTGCTAGTCTAAAATGACTCCAGTACAAGTAAAAATCTCGAATTCCGAATGTTAATTAGAAGTACAGAAGTATTCTCAGTAAATGCACTTAAAGTATCAACAGTAAAAGTACACATCATGCAGAATTTTTGATACTTTGTGCTACTGGATAGATTAGTAGCGTAGTACTGCATCATGTCATATAAGCATGTCATATATTTTTCATTATGTAATAAGTAACTGAGTGTCAAATAAATGTTTTGGTGTAAAAAGTACAATATTTCCCTCTAAAATGTAATGGAGTAGCAGTCTAAAGTAGCATAAAATACAAATACTCAACTAAAATACAAGTATGTCTAAATTGTCCCTGAGTAGATTTACGTAGTTACATTCCACCACTTGTATTTTCATTATAGATTAATGTGCTGAATATTTTCTCATTAATAGCTTGGTCTGTAAAATATCAAAGATAGCCAAAGATGACATCCTGGGATTGCTTCCTTTTTGTCTGACCAGCACAGTCCAAAGACTATGAATTTCTCTTTTACTAAATTACAATACAAAAATTACAATGGTTCAAAATGGAAAAAAGATGTTAAGACTAAAGGCGTTTTTGCAGTCAGACATTGATAATAGCTCTATAAAAATGTCTCTAAAATGAACATTTGTCAGCAATTTTGTTGATTTTCAACCCCTTACTATGTTTAGGCCTCATATGATGGGCTCATGCACCTTTACGCTTATCAATACTACTTATATTTTGTCAGAAACCTAGGAAAATGTGCCTTTTGCTGATGTTTGGCCTGTGATTTGTGTTATCAGATATTGAAAATATTATAACTCCACTGATGTAACTAAGTCAGTGTCAGTGTGAGGATTACGTCCAAGGTATGAGGCAAGCAGATTCATTTTTATAACCAGTGTAAGTCATTGGAGGACGTAAAAATGAGACTTGTTTTCATGTTCAAACTGAGAGTTCACTATGTGTTAATCCTACAGCTATTACTTGAAATTGTTTAACTACAAAGTATGGAATACCTGAATGTGAAAACTCTTAAAATGTCAGTATTAAGGTATTGATACATGTGCAGCTTGAGGCTTGCCAGACAAAAATGAACAGCAGCAGATCAGTGCTGAGCTAAACGAACCATTTGAAAGAACAATGCAATGCAAAAACAACAACAGTTGTAACCATCCACATCTGAAGTTGATGTCTTTTGCAATTTGAGATGTCACACCAGACACCTACTAGCATCATGAGGCATCTCCCATTACCTGATGTAGGTTTTGATGCAATCTGGAGTTTACAATTCTGCTTGTTTGACCAGTTACACTATAACACCATATACTGTATCTATGCATATATGTTAGCACTTGTATATTTATGCATGGATATCATCACTGGTGCGTAACTATCACCTTGCAGCATAAACAAAAAAATCTGTGCTATCCCTTCACGGAGAGGATTTCAGATAATTGCTCATTGTCAGTGTAGCTGCTGACTGCTGAGACATTTCCAATGCAAACATAAACATTAGGACATTTCTGTGTGCCAGGCATAAATAAAACGGCTAATTGTCTTGACATAATAACCTTTTGAAAAACACCTGTGTTGTGGTCAGTGTATCAACATTGCTGCCCGCTTTTGCAGTTGCATCACTGCAGTTAGCTGTGTGCCTGTGTATCAGCGGCACGTGAAGGTCAGTGTGCCCTTGTGCATACAATGCATGTTCAGCCCTCCTTCCCTCCTCATGACATCACTGCCCGCTGTGATGAGCATGACTCTCTCTTCCTTTGGTGATTTTTAGTTTGACGTGTGCATGATGCAATGCTTTCACTCTTCCGAGGGTTTGCTGCGTTTGCAGGCAGCTCGACTACATCCTGAGTAAGTTGAGGCAATAGGAGACTGGATGATTGGTGTTACTCGCTACCAAGTCAGCATTGAGCACGTTTTTTGCCGGGCCTGCTGCCTTTTGCAGAAAACAAAAACGTCAGAAGGCATTAACTTGGCTGACTGTGGCAGACGTTTTTTTGTGGAAAGGTGCACTGTATTTAAAGGAACAGCAGGCAGCCAATGCAAATGTTGTAATTTCTTGTCTTTTAGTCAATAATGTTTTTTGATCACTCATAGCCATGATAGTCCAGATGAGGAAACAACTTTAATGACGATACATGCCAATTGGTGGAAGATAACAATAAAAACATTGATGCAGGCAACATAAGTGATAAGAATTTGACCTGGCAGTTAACAGCAGCTGTTAACACCTTATGTCTTCTAAATGCTTGTCCTCTCCTATCTCATACACTCTCCCCCGCCCAAACCTATGTTACCAACGTCTAATGTCTTGCATAACTTTAGGGACAGCTGCCAAGACCCAGCTGGCTCCTCCATTGCACTCAGTCCTTATTTCTCTTGTGGAGCCACGTCAGGATGTGTCCTGGAGAGGTTCCTACTGAAGCACAAGCTGACAGGGTCCATATTGGACACTTAAGTGATTGAGAGATAAAATTCAACATTTATTTGATCAGCTGAAGATTTACTTGTTGTCCTGTTCACCTCTAGTCTGGGAACCACACAAATCTGCGAGCTCATGTTTTATTTGCTCTGGCAGTTGCGCCTTTTCCCTCAGACAGATTTCCAACCAACCTGATATGATGACCGTACAGAGGAGCGCCGTTGTGGCATTTTCGTAAACAACCAAGATGGCAGCTGCTGATGTGGAATGTTATTGCGTATATTTTCTCTAAAATTACAAAGATGCATTTGCTGTACTTCCAACAGTATTTGTGCAGCGCTGCATCACACATTTTGTTTCTCTGATTGGTTGTAGGTCTATCTAATTGTGTCAGGGTCATTTTTGTCTGCACCCGTTGAAAACGCCCCTTGGAAATAGGAAATTAACAGAGGGGGTCACATTTGCAAATTAGTCTGGCTTTGTCAGCCTAGTTCATCTCAGAAAACCACATTAACCACCATTAACACTGGCATGGTCACAGGTTCAAATCCCAACACACTGAAAATGTATTTAAAAAAGACTGTCATTGTACTATGGGGTGCTTTTGAGTAGTGTGTAGACCTAATAAGATGACATGTGCTTGAACCGTTTGAGGAATGAGTGTTATTTGTTTTGTGCAGCTTCATGTGGGCCTATTGAAGTGACCGTTAAAACAACTTATGACACTAACACCCAACTTTCTCTGCAGTGATGTTCCAACAATGCCGATAGTGGATAAACTCAAAGAGGCATTAAAACCTGGTCGAAAGGAGACGGGTGATGAGAGCGACCTCAACAAACTGTTGGCCTCTTCTGCCAAGAAGGTCCTGTTGCAGAAGATAGAGTTTGAGCCTGCCAGCAAGGGTTTCTCCTATCAACTGGACAGCCTGAAAAACAAGTATGTGATCCTCAATCCAAGGAACGAGGGCGCTACAGGCCAGAAGTCCACAGAGCCGGCCCAAATAAAGAGGCACGGTAAGTTCTCAAACTGAACTTAAAATGTAGCAGATTTGATAGTTTGACATTTCTATGCCTTTTTGTCCAGTTGTGATAATGTCACCAAATTGACTCCTCGTTCAGTCTCGGAGAACGTGGTTGGGGGCCAGAGTGATGGGATCCCTGCCCCACAGAAGATGCTCTTTCCAGGGAACAAGCTTACCCTCAAGTGGGAGCGTGTGTACAGGGTGGGAGCTGGTCTCCACAACCTAGGGAACACCTGCTTCCTCAACTCCACAGTGCAGTGTCTCACCTACACCCCGCCACTTGCCAACTACTTACTCTCAAAGGAGCACAGCCGTGCCTGTGAGTACTTTACTTGCGCTCTTAAATGCTGCCAGACTTGCAGCATTTACACTCTCATTCACTTACGTTCTCTTCATAACACGACACGCACACCCACATAGTTTGACGTTTTGGAAATGACTCTAACCCCGCTACTGTTCCCCCATGTGCAGACACATGTGGCTGAATGTCATTGCGGAATGCAAGCCAAAGCAGCTGAAGGAAAGAAAAAAAAAAAAAAATGAAACAAAAACATTCAGCAGTCTTTGATTTAATGGCTTAACCTTTGTGACAAGCCAAACACAGACTCACTGACATCAGAGTTTCAGTGCAGCAGGTGAAATTGTAAAAAAGTAAGCAGCCTAAATGGACAGAAGCACAACAATCACTTTCTACTTTGGTCCAGATGATTGGAACCAAGCTGCAGATACGCAGCGTTGTTTTCATTTCAAGGTTTAAATGAGGTGCTCCTGCTGCAGGCACAGCTCTGAATATGCAGGACAGAAAGTGAAGCAGTCAGTGGGGAGAAAAGCAAAGTAAGCTGCTGATCACATCAAGTCATCGCCAGAACCCTTCAAATTGATTTTAAAAATATTACAAATTTTCACCTATAAACACAAATGCATTTTTAAATATTTGCTTGGAAAAACGAAATCCGATAATTATTAGCATGTTGCTGGCACCGCTAGGTGTTTGATGAGTATTTAGACTGAGTACTGAGACTTTGCTTTTTAATTCAATATGTTTTTACTGTATTTGATGTGTCTTACTCAAAGACAGATCACCACTGTGTAAGAGTTTTACATTGCATTGGTTATGCTTTCATTTAGTGAGTGACTCTGATTCTCGTTGTTGTATGTGTTTCAGGTCACCAGTCAGGCTTTTGCATGATCTGTATAATGCAGAACCATATCATCCAAGCCTTTGCCAACACAGGCAATGCCATCAAGCCTGTCTCCTTCATCAGAGACCTGAAAAGTAAGACCAGCAGCCTCCCTCCAACACTGTGTGATTGTGTCTGAGTCGTTTGTGCTCACTAGTTTCACTCTAGGTTGTGTCAGGAGTCACAGACACCTGATTTTCATATTGCGTACTGCCAGAGGCATGATGACGCAACATTGGCCACAGTGTCCCATGTGACAACAGCCAGTAACTGCAGTCCAAAAGTGGAGCGGTGAGACTGCAGGCTGTGAATGAACACCATGTAGGGAGCAGAGAAGAGGTGTGAGTTACACCTTGACATGGGGAGGCACTGTGCTGTAGTCTCACAGGAGCCCTCCCTCCACCTTAGTCCCCTCCCTACCTGCCTGCTTCGTCCTTATGTGCTGCTGCAATCATGTCTCCACCTCCTGCGCCTCTTTTTCTGCCCCTCCCTCCCCCCTCTCCTCCTTCCCCGATGCCCTCTCTGTCTCCTTGTGACTGCGGGCTGAGAGGAGCAACTTTAGCACAAAAACCTACAGTCCACCTTTTTTACCTTCTTTTCACGCCAGACTTAAGAGATGTGCTTCCCTACATTCATTTAGCTGGTGGCCACACAGTTAGAAATGTGCCTCCACAGCCTGAACAACGTAAATGCATACAATGAAAATTAAACATTAAACATCTGCGCCTCTTTCTCAGCACAACCCCCCCCGTTTAAAAAAACACACTGCACTAAAATCGAAAGAGCTGACTGCAGCCACTGCCGAAATTGCTCCGGGGTCTCGCAAACAAAAACAACAGCCACTCAATCATTCGCCCACATATTTCATATCTTCAAGATGTTGTCTCGCTCATCATTGAGAAGTGCCCCGAACAGGTCATTAGAGTGTGGTGTCATATATCCTTTTCCCACTCAGGGGTGACTCATTGTCGTACGGGGATGCTGTGCTGGGAATATGGTGATGACTACATTATAATTATACCTGCTCATACGGCCCCTTTTTTCTTTTAACAATAGAGGCCAATGGCGCAGAGTTGCGTTTTCTCTCATGTGAGACTTTTAGATGAGACAGTCCGTCTGCTGAAGTCACTGAGTGACTGTAAGCTTTTTATTAGGTCACTGTTGAACTGCACGCCTGAGATACTTGGAGTTTAGCCGTAAGTGCTCATGAAAGTGTACTCTTTAAAGTCTAAGACATATTAAATAAATTGTCTTCACTGATTATTACCTTTTTATAATACATGCGTGCCTAATTGCTCTGCGTTAACATCTTAAATAGTTAAACCCCCACATTATAACCTGCTACTCTATAATACTATGAGTGTTGACAATGAAAGTAACCTGTCTAGTTGCCATAACTGTTTAAAGAACATACATTGTTTGTCCTCCTTTTTCATACTTTAATTCTGTGACAGGAAGTTGTCGGGTTATGAATTAGAGCACTTGTCTTTTATTGAGCCTCTTTTCTCTTTTGCAGAATCTTATTTTTAGAAAACACAAATGCCGGCAGAACAAAGGATTGTTGATACTTCCTCTAGCTGCTGTGCTGTCCCTTTCGTTGTCAGTATGTTTGTAACATAATGCAAATATAACAGAATTGGGCTTTCAGTGTTGAACATTTGATTCTGTACAGTGAATGACCCATCGGCTCACCTCACATTTAAAGCAGGGGTCCATAAACTTAAAGCAGTGGTCTGTTTCAGTAAGCGCTGTGGCCTAAATAATTATCATTGAGCACTTAAATGTGTTAATGCACCCAGGGTTGGAAGCACGGAATTAGCACACAGCTAACATGCACTTTTGTCTCCCACAGAAATTGCCAGACATTTTCGCTTTGGAAGCCAGGAGGACGCCCATGAATTTTTGCGGTACACCATTGATGCCATGCAGAAAGCCTGTCTCAATGGCTACCCTAAGTAAGTCTTTGTTTTTGTTCCTTAAAAAAAACTGCCTGGTTTGATATGAATATTGTCTTGATGACTGTTTTCTTTGTTTTGTTTTTTTTCCTGTCTGTAGGCTTGATAGGCAGACTCAGGCCACAACGCTGGTTCACCAGATCTTTGGAGGGTACCTCAGGTCACGAGGTATTGACCTTTTTCACAGGCAGAAATGTAGAATAAAAACAGAGCTTAGAACTTTGCACATTTGTTGCTTTTTGTATTGTGTTATTGATCCATTACCCAGGAGACTAGACTGATGTCAGTGTCAGCCACGTATGTATAGCTTAAACAGCTCAGTTTCGTAAATGCTCTTCATGCTGCGTTCACACATGCTGATACAAAGTAGTAGGGAAGGCGTCTCTGGCCTCTCGTGAAGCTGTATCTCAGTGGGTGTGTTAAGCACGTAACTTGCATTTGTTTTTCGCGAGTACAGAATAGCTTTTTTCTTTCTTTTTAACGCGGTACCTGTTTTTAATACAACAATGACGCCCAGGCTGGCAAGACTTCACTAGATGGCTTTGATATACGGGAGAAACCTGGGCAAAACGGGAGTGTTGGCAGGTCTGCATACTGTACATAAATATGTTTTTATGCTGTCGCATGCCTGCACAGGAAATTGTCTTCCTAATGCGCCTTTACGGCTGCCAAACTAAATATTTGGTGCTCATTAGAGTTCCTCTGGTGTTTGAGAGTTGTGAGAGTTTGTTTAACCGTACATTTCTAGAAATGACTAAGCGTGTTAATGCGGTTACGAAGAATGTCATTTGCAAGAGGACAAGTTCAATATCTTGTATTTCTCATTTTAAATAAAATATAAAAGTATTAGGCAAAGCAACATGTCTCTGCACTAGTAGAAATTAATAGAATTTCACAGTTTTGAGTTGAGAGTCAGAGCCAGTTGTTTGAGGTTCTTGATGGTCTTCTGTTTACAGGAAGTGGAACAGACCTTGAGTGAAATATTCCACCAATCACTGATCACCCTGTTGCATGGTTGTGTATCTTCAGCCCCAGGAGAGTCAGATGTGTTTTTTAAATTTTGTCTTTCAGTGAAATGCTCTATTTGTAAAAGCGTGTCAGACACATATGACCCTTACCTCGACATCGCTGTGGAGATTCGGGTATGTTACACAAGATCTGAAGCTAACCTTTATTTCTGTGGAAATATTCTCCAAGTATGTTATAAGAAATCAAGCTTTCTTCAGCAACACCCAAGTTGTTCTGTGTGTTTGTCTGTCAGCAAGCGGCAAACATTGTGCGAGCCCTGGAATTGTTTGTTAAACCAGACGTACTCAGCGGAGAGAATGCTTACATGTGTGCCAAGTGAGTGCCTTCAGCCTACGTTTTGAACTTTTTCATCTACGTTTATTCACATTAGACATCCTTTTTGGATGACGCATCATGACTCTTTGTTTTTCCTCTCCAGGTGCAAAAAGAAAGTCCCAGCGACCAAGCGCTTCACAGTCCATCGAACATCGAACGTGCTGACGCTTTCACTGAAGAGGTTTGCCAACTTCAGCGGAGGGAAGATAACAAAGGTTAACAAAGGATTCTCACACTATTGGCCATTTATTTTTATTTGTTTTGTTTTTGAAAGAGCTGACTCATTTCTCAGTGATCTCATATTTCTGTCTTTTTCTTTCCTTCTTTTTTTCCCCACAGGATGTTGGTTATCCAGAATTTCTCAACATCCGCCCCTACATGTCTCAGAGCTCAGGCGATCCTGTCATGTACGGCCTCTATGCTGTTCTGGTGCACTCTGGCTACAGTTGTCACGCTGGCCACTACTACTGCTATGTCAAGGTAAGATGAGCGGGTGCACATCCTTTGTTTTATTTATTCATTTCAAAATGTAAACCCCTTGAGACGAGCCACCCTGTTTTTCAGCGTGTCCTGTAACACAGAAACATGGATATTAACAAAGTCAAATAAAATCAAGGGAAGGAGAAAAGGCTCTTTTATGGCTCAAAGTCTTTACTGTCAGATTATTTAAAATGTCCTTCCACCATACCTGGTGGGTTCATATTACAGGAATGGTACAAAAAAGTAAAATAATGAATAGAAATGGTGAATTGCTATAAAAGTTGAATTGCTGTAGGTCATAAATGTTTTGATGGTTTAGCAACTTTTTTTTATTTGTATTTACTATTCAAGAACTACAGCTTGTCAGACATTTAGTTGTAACATTAGTATTTATTTCCAATATTTTATGACTTCAGTTACATAACTTTGGCACTTATATCAGACACAAAGACAATTGTAGCAGTGTGCAATATGGATCAAATGTTCTATCACTTTATGTGTAATTGTATTTAAATATTGAGATATAACAGTTTAAGTAGAATATTTTTCTTGGAAATTCAATTTTGAAACAGTTTATAGATAAACTAAGCAGTCTGGTTTTGGGTAATCCAGTTAATTAAATACCTGGCAAAGTCGGATTACTGTATCATGTTGTCGAACCAATCCTGTTAATCCAGTATTACCATAAAGCAGTTCTACTTATGAATGTGCAACATCACCCAAAATGACCTAATACAGCCTGATCAATTAAAAAGATCACTACCTTGGTATAAACTGTATTGCATAATCTGACAATTGATAAATTCCTATTGTCTCATAGTATACAGTTCTGGAAAAAATTAAGAGACCACTGCAAAATTATCAATTCTCTGGTTTTACTGTTTATAGGTATGTGTTTGAGTAAAATGACCCTTGGAAAATTTGCTGTGGTCTCTTAATTTTTTCCAGAGCTGTATGTTATCCTGTCAACAGGTAGTAGTGACTAATGATTTATAACTGTGTTAAACAATTTACCTGCCTCTTAAGTGAGCCTGCATTTATTTATTTTTTTGTATTTGTTTTTATTTTGACTTTATTTATTTGTATTTATTTATGTAAATAAAAAAGGATACATTAATATATTTAACAGCAATTTACTGGATAAGGTTAGAGTTGTAGTGGGCATCTTGAAAACATTTTAAAACGCCATGTCTTCCTTGTCTCCTCTTAGGCAAGCAACGGGCAATGGTACCAAATGAATGATTCGATGGTGCACTCCAGTAACATCAAAGTGGTGTTGAACCAGCAGGCTTATGTGCTTTTCTACCTAAGGTAAGACACTGCAGAGATCTAAAAAGGTGTTGTCTGCTCCTCCTGGATGTATAATTAAATAAACTGGAGTCTTGTTGTTTGTATATTACAGGATCCCTGAGACCAAGAAGAATGCAGATGGGCAGACCACCAAGCAGGGGATGTTGCATCCGGTCAAGAACAGTGTGTCGTCCGAACAGATAAAGAGGGCCAACCTGAATGGGCCTCTCTCCTCCCCGCAGATCACAAAGGTATGAGGGGAGATGAGAGCCAGCCTACGTGCTGGACATGTGGACTTCATATGGGCTGAAAGTCCCAGATTTTTAACACAAGTTCCAAATACAATACTCCTCTTTTTCAGAAACTGGAGCCTGCACTACTGCGCAAGATCCAGTCCGTGGACGGTGGTTTGGGTCTGCCCATTTCCCGGAACGGTGTGAGCTCTCAGCCACAGCCCAGACTCTCCAACTGGACGTCATCCTCCAACGGGCCGCCGAAGCTGCCAGGCGGACCCACGGTTATCGAGGAACCATTCAAGAAGCTGAAGAAGCCCCCCCCCCAGGGCCAAGTGCAGTCCCGCAGCAGCGCTCCGACCCCTTCCAACAACGGGTTGAGCAGGACGGATGGCGATAAGAAGCAAGGTGGCGAGGGCAGAGGCATGGCAGCGTCTACCTCATTTAAGTCTTTGTCTGACTCTTCCTCTGCCGACACCACTGACTCAAAGGTGAGATTTACAGTGAAAAGGTACTGACAAACACAAATCTTACTTCAATGGGATCAAGGCAGTTTTTATCATCTTGATAACCTCATTTGGATGAAGAGTATTATCATTAAAACTAGATGTGAAAGTATTAAGACTCTCATTGTGATCTAAAAACATATTGATCCACAAAATGCATACAAGCTATTTAACGACACAGGAAATGGTGACACAATCTGTTCATGTTGCTTTTCTGGAGAAAATGACTTAAATGATTTATCGAAATAGTTACCAAATAATTCTTTGTCGGTCTGCTAAGTGATGAATCGATGGCTTGTTTCAGCTCTAATGCTGAATTAGTACATTATATACAGGGTTCGTACAAAGCGAATTTGAATGTACTCCTTGAAAAAAAATGCTGTATTTTCAAGGTAATCTAGTGTTTCATCATGTACACAATCAGTCTTGTAAACCAAAAATCTTTTAATATTTAAAGTTAAATGATCCTGTCATATTTGTTGTCTCCTGGAAAGTATAGTAACAATTTAGATGATGAAAAGGTCTTCGAGAGTCTGGGAATGTTTGGCATAGGTACCTTGAATTGTACTCTTACAAAGCTGTATGAACCCTTTAAATAATAAAGGCCCCCGGTGGAGGCCAGCATGGCAACTGTGTCCCCATCGGTGTGTGAATGGGTGAATTAGACTACTGTTCTACCTTAGATTACTGGTACAGCGCTTTGGGAACCGTTTCGGTTGAAAA
>JAVQJF010007189.1:0-14161 GCA_036023855.1 Gadopsis marmoratus
GTGTGTGTGTGTGTGTGTGTGTGTGTGTGTGTGTGTGTGTGTGTGTGTGTGTGTGTGTGTGTGTGTGTGTGTGTGTGTGTGACAGATGGCACAGACAGTTTGTGAGGACAGCGATGTCCAAATGACTAAGACATCAAATACAAAAAGTAAAAAATCACCCAAAACGCTACTCTGAACTGTATTAACAGTTTGAAACGGACTTTTCTACACCTGCAAAGGTTTTTGCGAAGCAGGCCTTTTGACTTTTTAGCTTAGCAAATGGGGTTGGTTTATAAGGAGATTTATTTATTATTTATCTTCAAAGTTCAGCTTGGTAACTGCGTAAAAAGTAAAAAATAAAAACAATGTCTTTAATAGCAAAGACTTGTGGGTTCCATAGCTATAAATTGCTCTGGAAACATTCTACTGCACAAAGCAGAAATCTTGTGAGAAGAAAGACAAAAAATATAAAAGGAAATTTGGCCATCGATGAGGCAGGACAGTGATTACATTTATTGGTATTGGAGCTGTTAGGGATTCTAATGTAACAAAAAGTATGGCGCCTCTTCCAGCAACTGATTAATTATTATTAATTATTTACTGCTTAAAATACTCCATCAGCACCAACCGTCCCTTTTTTTTGGTGCTGATGGAGTATTTTAACCAGTAAATAATTAATCTAACAGGTATTTTAAGTGTTAATGGAGAGCAATGTTTAACAACTGAAATGTGTGAAATACTGGTATGGGGCCCAAAGTCAGCATATAGATAGAATACAAGAGTGGGCCCAAGATTGACACCTGGGGGGACACCACAGGTGAGGAGGTCACATGAAACCATAAAAAGTAGGAATTAAAGTCATTAAGAGCTTTGTCCATAATTTCAGCCCATTTTTTTCAGATGGCAAATGAACATTTTGGCTTGAATGGTAATTTTGAAGGTAGAGTGATCAGCAGCATTCATCATTGTTGAACTTGACGAGAGCATTTTCAGTGTGATGATAACCAAATTCAACTAACGTCAAGTCCATTTTTATTTTTACAGCCCAATATCACAAAGACAGTCAGACTTAAATAAACTTAAATCTAATTTGATTTGTCATGTCCAGCCTTAAAAGCAGAGGTCCAAGACAGAGCTTATGTTTTAGGTACCTTAAAGATGATGGAAACGAGTCAGCAGACTAACACCAGTTGAAGGTAGACTTTCTTATTTTTTCCAGGCTTTCCCTCCGACTATGAGCCCGTTTTCTCAACGGCGCAGAGGTGAACTGGATGCCTTGCACCATTTTTAATCAGCTCTCATGGATGACTGCACGGCCGGCAGCAGTCGTCAAGAACACGGTCAAGGCCTTGCTACCTGCCACGTCCTCGGTAACCTGAGGAACCGAGGGTGTGCACCCAACCCGCTTGGCCAGCTGCACGGCACAACTCCTTCAGTGACCAACACATTAGCTTCTGCACACACAGTAATAGGTGGGCGCTTTGTGAAATCTGTAAAAAAATAAATAAATCAGGACCAAACACTGTAACACTTAAAAGTTACCTAATAGCCTGGCAGGTATTTGCCAAAGCCATATTTTGCTGTCATCCGTAACAGAGCAGCATACTTTGCACGTGAATCTAAACGTTTTTCGTGGATTTGACAAAACTGGAAAAACAAATTGAAACCTTTTGTGATTTCAAAGGATAAAACAATTAAATAAAAGCACAGTGTTTGCAATAGATGGCATTTCTATGATCACATTGTCACTCAGATGTTTGTGTCGTGTTTAAGGCAAATGTTTTGGTTAGGTTTAATGTGATTCCGTATTCATTCAGCTTGCATAAATTAAATTACTAATGAGTCTGCTGCTTGTCACTGGAGCCTGAGTGTTAACGTTTCCACTCATTCATGAATCCCATTACACATCATGATGTAATTGTCTTGACTGAGCAAGCTGCCCGTCACTGCTGCGTGCATCATTATCATCAGAGCGTCTTTCTCAGGATCGTGACATCAGCATGCCACAGTTGCTTCTGTCAAAATCACGTTTGGGAAATGAGTTACTACTAGGGTAGAGAATTACGGCTGCATGTGACAGAAGCGAGGAGTGAAAACGCTCAAATGAGCATTTAGGTTGCGCCATGGCAACAGAACGAAAAGTCAATGGTTGGGATTAATGTTGCTACAGGGCTACTTAATAATCACGTCCTGGCTTGCTCCATTAGTCCCTCTAATAGTCGCCAGGCTTATGTCAACCCTACCAATCGTATAAACACTGCTTGACACTGTAGCACAAAACAGCTGCAGACTCCCAGATTGCCGTTGCAGTGAAAACCCTGTTCAGTAAGAAACATTTGCCGGATTTGGATGGACTGCTGTTTGATCCAGCGTGTGTGCGATGGCGGCAGGAAGCGATTTTTAAAAACACAAGTGGAGACAGGAAGAGTTCATGGAAGATAAACACACCCAGACTGGCGTTCCGAGGGATGATTCACGCAGACGAACGCCTGCCTCATCAGGCATCGGTTTTCTAATAAACGTGCGGGTGTAGCCATGTAACGCGTCTGTTCTAGCTTCAGTTTGAGCGCTAAAAGCTGACAGAGAACAGCTATTACATTAACATATAGTGTGTGGAGATGTATAGTACATGGATTTGGCTTCATTTGCATCATCAGAGTTCAGCTACGCTCCGAGGAAAGTCATTGGGTTCCCCATCTGTGAGTGACGTTCTCGCAGTGGTCCAAACCGTAAACCTTCAAAAAGACATCACCACTCTGGAGTAACAACGGTAGAAATGAATATAAAAAGGTAAACAACACCTTTTTATGAACAAGCACAGAGATGTTGTGTTAAGCTGTTCCATCTTCACCTGCTCTGAAAGGCAGAGCGAGAGACAAAGAACACTCACAGGAACATTGCTATTCAGCGTATGTGCTGCAACAGGGAATACATTATTTAAGTCAAGCTGAGGTGTTATGTTCAAAGGTTTTATGAATTTAATTTGGACTTTCATAACACTGTGATGGACAGTGGCAAACATATCAAAAGTGATGCAGCAGAACCCGGAATATTGTCTTTTTGGCTTCATGCTTTGATGTGTAAAATGGCCACACTTCCCCCCGTTCGGTCGCAGAATATAAAATCAGTTTTCTCCACAGTGGAATCTTACATAACGTTTTTATGTACACAGGCTTGAACCTTCGAATTTTTTTTTTTCCCCCCAAACTCAAAACACTTTGTAAGATTTGACAAAATAAATACAGCAAGACCCGTGAGACGCGGTTGAAAGTCCAGCAAAGCTACTAAGTGGAACTTCAACTTAGTTGTGAGAGTGGCTTCCTGCTGCTGTTTGTCCTCCTGTGTCTCCTGCCGGGGTGCGACCTGGCTAATCCTCCCTCCACCGTCTTCATAACAAAACACCAATAACATAATACGTTGTTCGGGACGCCCCCTTCCGATTTGACATCGTTCATCGGTGCCGCCCAAAAGCATTTCAAATTGATGCATTATGATGTAACAACTCCATGGTTAAGTTTAGGCCCGTTGTGAGGGAAAGAGCAGGGTTTTGGTTAAAATAAGTCCAGAAGAACATCATGGCGTGGCGCCCCAGTAGCTCGCCTGGTGGAGGCTGTACCATTAAGGCTGAGTTCTTACCGCAGCAGCCCAGGTTTGATCCCGACCTGGGCCTGAAGCTGCATGTCACGTCATCCTCGCTCTCACGTATCACCTTTGCTCTGTTCTGAATTTGACTCTTGAGACTAAAGACACTAAAGGACGCTCCAAACGGGAGAGAAGGGCACTATCTTCTTCTCCTTTCGTCTCAGTAGCCCGTGTGTCTTTAACGTGACAAAATCAGTGGCTACGTTTTGTAATTAGGAGGCAACGTTTATCTGTCCCTCTTCAGTCGACGTGCCCAGGATTCATTTCCTTTAAGCTCAACCGAAGCGACGGGAGATGGAGTGCAGCCTTTTGTTCGCGGTGAATGTGGGCAGGCCGGCGCTACTTTATCTTCCTCATGTAAGCAAACGCACACAGCGACAAACTGCCCGTGCATGTTCAGTTGGTGCTTTTATGTTCGTAGCAGACGCTATTGAATTACCGAGAACCTGAGGACCCTCTGTGACTAACATTATGACTGTAACCTCGAACATTGTCATGACTTTCCTACAAAGCCAAGTCACATTGTGACTGAACTGAATAAGCCGCTTTTACTAGGAGAGCCGCCTGCGTCTTGTTTGAACGGTTCTCTGAACTTCTCCTGGGAACTAACAAGAAACTCAGAATAATCACTCGTTCTGCAACTCAGCATGTTGGTAAAGCTGAATCAAATCTGTCGCATCGCTGCCTAACGTCATCCCCGGCCGTGACCTAAACTAAATGTTCAACGAGTCCTTTTAAAATTCAATGGCAACGTACGTCCTCTGTCCAGTCCCTCTGGAACGACACAGAAAAAACAAAGCTGCTCGTATGATCTGATGTCACTACACCGTTAAAAATCCCACAACGTTCTGACAACCCTACGGTTATGGTTAGGATAAGCGGCAGGTGGGAGTTCCTCTAAACCTCTTAGGAAATGGTTGGCATAATGAATGCCACGGGTGTCTCATGAATGCTGGTGAGTGCAACCCCTTAAATGTCTTTAACACACGAGGACGTGACTTGAGTTCCATTACAGAGACGGAAGAGAAGGTGACGACAGGAAGGGGTCACAAAGAAACAAGTGGAAAGTAACGAGCCATATGAGTAATAAAAGGAAAGAGAGGGGGGGGGGGGGGGGAGAAAATAGCAGTTGGAATGGTAAAACAAGGGAAGGGACATCGTACAGGAAGGCCAAAACCTACTGGGCCCAACATGCACGCAGAAACCTTAAACCCTATTTTCCGCGGGCAGCCATGGTCAGAAAAATAAAGACCAGAAAATCAGGACAGTCTGTACCTGTCACCTGTGCTTAGAGACAGCGTCAGTCCATCAGGGAGACAAAACAGATGGCTGATTGCTCTGTCCAGTGACAAAGCCCCCCCCCCACTCCCTAATCAGTCAGACCAAAAGATCCTCCACACAGAAGAGACACACACCTCAAAACGTTCATCCAATCAACCAGAGCTGCCACAGAGACACTTACATAAAAATCAACTATGAATGAGTTAGTCCCACAGACCTTTGAAGGAGATATCAAGGATTGAACATATCAAATCAAATGTTGGTTTAATCAGCGTGAGACCTAATTTACAGTAAGAGAAAAGACGCCGCCATTAGCGTCATGGTGGGTATTAAAGGGCGTTTCTGAGCAGGAAATAGTGAAACTAGCAAACGTGAAAAGGGATTTGCTCTCTTGAATTCATCATAACGTCAGATTTAAAACAAATTATCACTTTGTTACATGTTCAAAGGTGACGGAAAAGTGTCCAGACCTCTGCTTCTACAATTGTATATTGTAACAATGGTTGGCAGGTTGGTTGGAGAAAGGCTGTTTCTATCGCCAAAAATAATAATTGTTGGCTGCAGCAATAGTTTGACTACTTCTTCACACCTGCATTCCGGTTCATTTGGCCCAGAACTGAGGGGGAAAAAACACACTTTGCTGCATTTTCGCTTGTGTTCCCAGAGGAGTCGACACGACGTCTCACAGACGGACAGCTAACTTAACGGTTTTCCTCAGCTACCTATTTTGTGATCATAACACAAAAAGCTCAGACATCTGGTAAAAAAACGGCCCTCGTTTTTGTTTCTTTACTTTCTCGGTCGGGGGTGTATTTTTGCCGCTGCGCCACGGCAACGATGCTGTAACATCCCATCCATTGAACTGCTGCTGCTCCTGGGTCCTTTCCCTGCCTCTGGTACTCCGCGCTCCCCTGACAGATGCCTCCTGCAGCGCCGGTGACTCACGAATGTTAAGCTATTCAGAAATAATTCAAATGGCATATTGCTGCACATTAGGAGATGAATGCAGGTGAGGCTTTAAGCGTGAGGAAGTCTTGCGTAACTGTTGCATAATGTGATTCTTCCTTTGACATTTTAAAACAATCAGGAGGTGACAAAGTTGGCCGAAGAACTTTTTAATTGTGTTCCAACGTGTATTCTGCACTCAACGGATTTCTGCTACTATTGATCCCATAGCTTCCTGCGCAGCGCAATTTTCATTATGGATTTTAAAGCTACCCTATAGGGCTCTAAGCCAGAAGGCCCTAATGTTGGACAGAGATTTATTGCCCCATCAGTGCTGCCATCCCAAATCCCTTCCACACAGGCACACAGGTGCAGCGTCTTACTCAAGGACACTGACAGGGATCGATAAGGAGGCTGGTTTAAGGAGATACTTGTCTTACTGTGATGTATCCTACAACCCCTGTGCTCTCTGTGCAGTTTCTAATTTCTGTCTGACCCTGGCATGCAAGAATTACTCTTCCAACACCTGACTAGCTGGTTGAACTAGCTGGGATGTTGTTGCTGTTTCTGATTTTTAGAACCTGATTTCTCACCATGTTTATCAATTTTATTCCCACCAAAATCCCTTTCTGAATAAATCTAAAGCACGAAAATGTCTGTGCACTTCATTTAATAGTTTTTAACGGTCGCATAGAGCAAATAGTAACAGTTTAAAAAATGCAGAGGCTTGAAGGGAAGGTGGGTCATGTTATTGTCAACATTCTTCGACAGGTTGAAAAATATGTAAAGTCAATTCTTGAGTAGTTGTTTCCAGGCCGATGAGATATAATCTGGTTTACAATTTACAGGAATATCACAACAAGGTGCTCGGATATTGTGCAGAGAGCCAGACGACCAGTCGCACGGCTGCAGAATGTGCTTGGCGTTGTATTCCCCCTGACAGCCACCAGGGTTCACGCTGTTCACCTCAACTGCGAAACAACCTGCTTTATTCACTTTCAAGCTCAAAGAAGTTAGTGAACTTGTCCCCGATATCCAAAGTATATCGTGAACAATTTCTCCCGATTTCAAAGCCTCCTCTGACGCTGCTTTTTGTGCATCCATATTTAAAGTCAACAGTTGTCTTTCAATTGTATGCATGCACACATCCGTCTTTATCTCTGGCTGCAGAATGCCCCTCGCTTCTTAATCTTCCTTCATTAGCTTCTCGTCACCCACACACACCAACGGGAATGTCACCCAGGTGTTCATTCAAAGGCCAGTAGTTAACATCAGCGGTCAGCTCCAACAGTCCGTCTTAACTTCAGGAGTTCATAACAACGGCACCCTACGTCCGACACTATCCCACCGAGCAGCCGATTCTTGCTGTCTTCTGGAGAAAGACTCCCACAGCGTAACAATGTTATTTAGCGCGTACAGTAAAAACCGGCACGATCCACAAGCCTAAACAAACAGAATTAGTGATGCTACGTTCGAACAGTCCGATGCTTTTCAACGGCTCTTTGGTTACGAACGATGGGAATCTCGCCGTACTTGGAGAGAGACGTTCTTTTTATCTTTGTGCCGTTTCAACGTTTTAATTAAGATCACAACAGAGGGTGGACTAACTTTACACATCCCACCCTCTTTGACGTTTTCTATCCTGAATATGTTTCAATCTTCACGACCCGACATTCACGTTTATTATTAATCCACAGTTGGATCATTACTTTAGAGGTTGGTTGACCTTACAGTGTCCGTGTTGTTGTATGACATCCTTATCTTGAGCCATCTTCCCTTTCACGATCGCCAATATTACGACCAAATGGTTGGTAAAATGTCCCAGTGTTCAAAGCCACTCAGTAACGTATGAGGCAGTAACTCGATCATTGTGCTTTATTTGCACTTTAATATAGAGAAGTTACGTTAGAAATAAAAGCTGCAGAGCAACAAGAGGACTCTTCCTCTTGGAAAGATTGTTTTGCTGCACAAGGCTACAAATATTATGCATTACGATCCTTGCATATTCAAGAATAACAGAACGGAGGGTAAAGTGATTGGACACACGTTACATTTGCACAAGATTATGCTTTGAGTTGATTTTTAGATGCTACAAATTTAATTTCCCCTCCATAACATCTTATTTTCTGCATACCTTCCCTTATCAGTGTGACTTTACGCTGCTGTTTTATGTCGGGGCTCTGTGAGTCACCCTGCAGGGTTGTTGTTTTTTGGGGTTTTTTTGCCTACATGTTACTTTATTATATTACATGATTTTCTTATTCAGTTTCCTGTGGAACAGCAGGGGTTTGGTCTGCAGCTGCTTCAAGAAGACTAACTCACTATGCTTTCAATAAGTAGTAGAATTCCTTTTTTTTCTTTTTAAAGATTCTGAAAAACGCAATTTAAGTTTACAATATAGAGACTCTGCTATTCCTTCACTGCACGTCTGCAACTGATAACAGAAGATAATGAGCGCAATCACTTCTACTTGATATAACAATCGTAAAAAGGTAGATTTAAAGATTTTGAACTTTGCTCCAAACTGAAAACAGGAGACAAAGAGCTCTGGGATGAAATATTACCCACAGTCCTCTCTCTTCCATCTCCCTCTCATTGTTATTAACTAATAAAGCCAGAGGATCTTGAAAATGATCTTAATAATGGAGTGGAAAAACCGTCCGCTTCTTCAAAGTTTCACAACTTGGTGATGAATAATAGACGATGAAGAGCTCTGAAAAGACGGGAGGCTTCATGCTGATCGTGATTTGGTACGTTAGTCTTTCAGAATGATGAAGATCCACACGTCCATCACAGTGAACACTGAACCTGCTTTCCTGCAATGAATCGTTTGAGTCAAATATATGGAAAGGGAAAGTAAAAATGACAAGCTACATTAATTTACAGCTGTGAAAAGCGTAAACTAAAGTAATAATGACAAGTTAAAGCTGCTCTAATCATTCTGACGTTAATATTTTTGCTAAGAAGCAGTGATGAGCCCGCACAGAATTCTGATCCTGTGCTGTTCCTCTCGGCTCTGTGGAGCTTTTGTTTTAGCATCTTTCAGCTCAACGTTGTGCTTTTTACAGCCGTCAGTTTCAGATGTTTTAAACGAAAGCTCTGATAAACCCACTGGATTGTTCCGGGGGTGTTTTATTTTGAAGGTCTTCCTGCCTTTGTTCATTTCCCGATTGTGTGCTTCAGCGTTAACCTGTTCCTTCGTTGGTCCCCGTCTATTTGTACTGGTCTTCGTCCCTTTTGTCCCTTGTCAGATCATGTCTCCTGTTTCGGTTCGTGTCTCTGCTTGTTGCCCGTGTGATTGTTACGCTGTTTGCTTGCTAAGCCGGTTATGCTCTCGGTGTCCTCGTGTGGCCTCGTCTTGTCTTTGGCTTGCGTGTTCTTGTTATTTCACCGGGGAGACTCCTCGTGTTCGACCCCAGACCTGGAATTACTTGCCTACCAGCCTCACCTGACTGTACAGTAAGTGTCCTGTTGTTGAATAAGGCAATTGCTTAAACTGCCTGGTGCCGTCTGTGCTTGGGTCCTTCCTCCCTTTAACTTGTGAAGGGTCTTTTAAATTTTGGAATTCATTAGTGTGCTGTCCCTCAATATAACACCCCCACCCCCCACCCCATCCATCAGCCTAGGTCATTCTGCTAAATGAGCCACAATTGATTTTCAGCTGATGGATGAGCAGCTGCCGGGGGCCCAGGCCTGCAGGTTTGATCATTCAGGGCCTCAGCTGCTGGCAGCGAGAGTCGCTGGGGAAAACCTTTTTTGATATCACCTTTTTCTTAACGCCACTAGAGCCAATAGAGCCCCGTCAGGGAATGTAACGTGCCCACTGGCGGCCATATTGGATGTAGTGGACATCCTTAACATGCTTTTTGGAGCCAAGCCGCATCTGGTTAGAATTGTGCTTTTCATTATAGGCTGTTATGTTCATTTCAGCATAATCAACTGAAATAAATTGCACATCTGCCTGAGTAGTTTTGGATCATGACCGTGTTTCTTAGTAGTTCATTTATGTTACGGCATATTTGTTTATGTCCATATTGTCTGGCCACGTTTTTTGCAGTTGCATTCTGTGTTGTTAAAGTGTCAGCTAAGCAACAGGCTGGGTGACTAATGAAAGCCTTAGCAGTAATCACTTACACGCACACAAGTAGAGGGCTTAAAGCACTTCAGAGAACTAAGGTTTCTCCTAATATAGTGCTCAACGCAATGAATGTTTAATCCTCAGTTCTTTGAAGTCGTGTGTCTGAAACGTGGAAACGAGACGTAGGAGACGAGACCTCCCAATCTCTTTTATTCCATCCTTTCTGGGATTAGGATCCAGGACCATGTCGTCCACCTGGACCCCTTTACGTGCTGACACTGGTGGTAAACATGTCCCGGGGCTCTGCGCTGCGATCAATATCCTGTTTGATGACTGAGCTCCGGCTGTGAACAAAAGCCAGCCTCCACTTTTTAATAAGCTGCCGCAGTTCAATATACTGTTACTCGATAACAGTGGGAATAATACATGTGAATGTTGCTCAGTGGGTCTGAGGAAAAACCATTTATGGAGAATGTCAGAACAAGGAACCGCAGAAGGTGTTCTGCCGTCCGTGTGTCCAAGCAGTTGAGTTTCTGCCTCCTCAGGCTATTTCACATCAATAGTTACAGGCTGAGATGTTGAGTAATGATCAGAAGAAAATCTTTGCTATATCGAAAAACAGTCTTGCGTTAGAAATGTTCACCTTGTCGATATTGTGCAAGGCATCACGAGACCGAGACGGCACAGGTTACAGCTAGAGAATCGGAAAGAAATTAGAGCCTTGGTGAGTTTTATGAGCAGGGATGAAACCAATTACAATGAGCTGAGTACCTGAGGTTTCAATTCCTACAGGGGAGCTTAGGGATGGGCTTGAATTCAAATATACTCCTTGAAAAATGCTTGATTTCCAAAATAAAAAGGAAAGTTGTTTTTCTTGTGCTCACTCGCCATTCATAAGTCCTGTTACTCTGGAAATTAGGAAGCATTGAATTATGATAAATACATACCAAGTTACTATGAACATCTTGGTAAAATAAACAAGGTGACAATATACATTGATTTCTGTGGGTGTAACAGCAATTCTGTAAACTTCATTTTTCTCAATTGCATTTACTTTAAAAATGTCGACGTGGTGATAAAGGCTTCGAGAGTCTGAACACTTTTGGCTTAGGAACCTTGAAAGTGCTTGAATTGTACTCTTGAATGTCTCTTGGATGTCGACTGTCTCTCTGAACACGGAGAGTAAATCCTAAGAACAAGCCTCATGTCTCCAGACAGACAGACACCTGTTGCGTTCAGTCCAAAGTCGATGTCGATGTTTTTCCCGTAGGTGGCGACATAGATAAACTGCTGCCGCCATCACCTTCCTACAGGTGGAGCAGGTGGTTTGATGTGCTGTACAGCTGGCTTGATAGTGACAAACTAGTATAATCACACATTAATCTTCCATTTAGGTGCCATCGTTTATTTTGTTAACCTAACAGACACCTTCTGTCTGTAAGGGGGGAGCCTTGTTGCTTCTGATTCATTTATAAAACTCTTAAATATCATTTTATCAGACTCTGCCTGCCGAGGACTTTTGATCTACTGCAACATGTAAAAGGGCTCGCACACAACCAAGGACACACTGGATTTAGTTATTAGTAAAGGTGTTATATATTCATAGCACTGTTGTTAGTGACGAAGGCCTCTCTGACCATTTCTGTGTTTTGATGTGTCGGTTTCTCCTGATGCCCAAACCAGATCGCTGTCTGTCAAAAAAAATAAGGTATATAAACAACATTACTAGTTAACATCAGACCCTGATGATTCACACTTTGCATCAGAAACCTTCTGGGTTTTACAGTCGAAATGATCAAGTGCGCCTGAACGGGTTAAAGTCATCTCTTTCAAATGTAAATGGACTTTTTTGGACAATTATCAGTGTGGCTTCAGGCAACATCACGGCACTGGAGCTGCACTGATTTTACAAAGGTGTTAAATGATATTCGTCTGAATTGTGACTCGGGTAAAACATTGGTTTTAGGGCCGCTTGATTTGAGTGCAGCCTTTGATACCGTGGACCATGAAATGCTTCTTGACAGACTGGAAAAGTGGGTGGGAACACCTGGCACAGTCCTCAGGGTGATGAAAAATCTCTCCGTTGATGTGACCGTTGCAGAAGGAAAGTCGGAGACCCCGGTGGTTTCAGAGCAGAAGGGCGATCTGAGCCCGAACACTTCCTGCAGACTGGTTTCAGGTTCCAGTAGTAAATACCGGGCCTTCAGGTCTGCTGCTCCTTTAATCATATTTGACACAGTTTGTTTCACTTCGTTCTGCACTTGTAGTCTATAGAAGAAAAGCGTAAAAACTAAAAACAATGTTTTGACGTTTTGAGGTGCATTTAATCTGAATGCAAAGCGAATGTTCACCTTGCTCCTTTTGTACAAACACCAGTCTTTTAAATCTTTTTTTTTTTTTTGCCACAAGCCTCATCACAACCTACCAAAGAGGAAGAAGATCGGAAAACAGCCATATGAATCGTTTTTGCAACTGTCGTGTTTAACAGTCTCTGCAGCCAATGAGAAACGACTCGTTCTGTGTCGTGTAGTTTGGAGGACTTGTTACACAGACAAGTGTTTTGCATCTTTCCTTTTGATTAAGTACTTTGGATATAATCGCGCTGCCTGTAATGCTTCACATGCAGCCTGAACAGCTTGAGGATCGTAAATGTAAAAATACAGAGACAAAGCTTGCAATTGATACTGGCTATCATATGTATGAATATATTACCATGTATATTCTACTTTGCATTTTATTAATGCTACTTATTTTTGTTTTGTTTTATTTAATTTGGCACATTTTAAAAGACAGTGCCTCCGTCTTCTGGGAATTTAGCGGTGGCCGGCCCTGATTTAAGGGAGGCTGGCCCAGACTCCCCCCCCATCCTTTTGTTATGTTGGACCAGGCCTCCAGACTCCCATAGTTTTGGTAAAAGTGCAGTATCAGTTAGTTTCATCAATAAAATCCTTTTTGTTAACAACTAATCCTCGGGAACGACGTCACCTTTATATGTCGCCGGCCACAAGGCTGAGCCAATATCTTGTTTGATCAACTCGTTGTTTGGATCCTTATCAAGGTTCTTGGAGCAGATGACTGGCCTCCACTTCCCAGAAATGTTTTGACAATTCCCAGAGAGAACGGAACTGAACCTTTATTTATTTCTGTCAGCAAGAAGCGATTACATTAAAATAACTTGTCCTGTACCTGCATTGTATTCAGAGCCGTCACAAGGTTGTGTAAGCGTTCCGGTTTGCTTCTTTACAAGTTAAATGCGAAGGACTTTTAACTTGCGATTTCCTAAATAGAGGTGGAAACATTTTATGTTGGTGTTGGGCAACTTTTCCAAATTGATGGCCTCCATAAGGGGAGGTATTTTATGAACAGACTGTAAGTAAAGAAGTAACAGCTGCTGTGTTTTGACATTAAATATATCTTGAATGGTGCCACTTTCCTTCTACCCAGCAACCTTGTGTCACAGTCCTGTTTAGTTGCATGAGTTTTTTCATTTGTTTTGAGTCATGTGTGTTCTGTGTTGGTTCTTTTTTGTCAGGCCCTTGGTTGTTTCCTCAGTGTGTTCAGTGTTTCCCTCCCTGGTGTGGTTCTGTCCTTATTTGGTCGTGTTTCCTGTCTCGTTAGTCTTTCCTTGATGTTGATCCCTTTCACCTGTTCCCAGTGTTCACCTGTGTCTGTGTCCCTCGTTAGTCCTGTGTATTTAAGTGTGTTCAGTTTGATGTGTCCTGTTCCTGGCTCCTCGGGGGTACCCCACAGACGTCCGTCTTCGTGGCTCACCCCGGGATCTGGATTCTCCTCGTCCTGGTGACACTGCGCACAGCTTGTTCCCTGGTCATCTCTTTGACTGGGCTGACCATTGGGACCCGGATGAGCGTACCAAGGAGGACTCAGACCCGGACTCCGAGGTTCCTTCGCCGGCCTTCTCGGCGCCCGAGGGCGCGTCGTTCTTTGAGAACTGGGGTTTTCACATTGTGGACGATTCGGACCTAGACGGCCCCGCCAATGATCAAGATATGGCGGTGTCTCCTGTGACCCGAGGTGGTGGCCGTCGCCATTGTCGTCAGAACCGGGGTGCCCGTCGTCGGGAGGAGCCCGATGAATGGATGGACTGTGAGGAGGCGAAGAGCGATGAGGACCTGCCCTCTTTGTTCTTGGGCAGCCGCCTGGCGATCTTCCCCGGAATCCGCGGAGGACACAGCGGCCGACAGAGACGCCGTCAGGGGGTCCCACGCCGATACTGAC
>JAVQJF010007191.1:0-23983 GCA_036023855.1 Gadopsis marmoratus
CTCATCAGTCCAGAGCACCTGCTGCCATTCTTCTGCACCCCAGTTCCTATGTTTTCCTGCATAGTTGAGTCACTTGGCCTTGTTTCCATGTCGGAGGCTTTTTGGCTGCAACTCTGGCCAGATGGGTGAACCTGGGTCCCACTAGTTTCTGCCAGTTCTGAGCTGATGGCACTGATGGACATCTTCCCATTTTGAAGGGAAATAAGCTTCATGTGTTTCCTTGGCCGACCGCTGCACCTACGATCCTCAACGTTGCCCGTTTCTGTGCAAGTGTATCTATAAGAAGTGATGCTGGTTTGAAGGCAAAGGCAGTAAAACCAAATATTGATTTGATTTAGATTTTTCTTTTGTTCGCACACTTATTTTGTTAATTGATTAAACTAAACTATTAACACTTCCTTTGTTGAAAGCATTCTTAGTTCACACCTGCCTAAAACCTTTGCACAGTACTGTAGATAGTGAAAAAAAGTGGTGGCCCACAGTTGAACCTAACTGCTGACACCTGCTGTAAAGCATGCCCTGAGAGGTTTGAACTAAATGTGAATTATTCCAGTGATTTCTGAACACTAAACAAAGAAAATGATTTTATTTATTTGTATGAAAACAGATCAACTGATCACACTGTGTGGTAGTGATATTTGAATTTATTCTGAATAATGGGCAGGGATGTTAGGTTCTTTATTTCAACTGTTTGTTTTCATCCCATATGGAAAACAGTGGAATGAACACTGAACATTCTTAGTGATTTTCAGCCAGCATATATTAAGTCTTAACTCAAGTTTCACAATAAAAAAGCAGCAAAGACTACTGGCTAAAATGGCTTAAATATACATCTGTCATCTTTCTTCCTTTTGGCCTTTAGCTCTTTAGATACATATTTATTGAATTTATACATTCTACTGAATGTAAACCTGAGGTTTATTTGTGCTTTGTTCTCATTTCACTCCAACATTGTGTTTCATCTATTCATTCTTACACATGTATATATTTTTTGATTACAGTTGTTTTCAGTAAAGGTGTGTGTGTGTGTGTTACATAAAGCAGGTAGTAGGAACATCATTTAAAACTAAAAGTTGATGCAGTGGGTTGAAAGCAGCATGGCTGCAGCCTGAAGGTGTATCTGCCAGCAGCTACTGGACATTGGTCTTTGACCAGATAGTCAATCTTGGACACAGGCCTTTAGGTTTAATATGCTTGTGATACACGAAGGGTTGGGAAATTAATTTGGCTCCCAGCCTGACAAAATTCAGCCAACCATTCATTTCAGCTGGAGTGCCAGCCCCATCTAGTGACATTATAGAGAAATGCTACGTTCTTAAATTGATGAGAAATAATAGATTATTGAAATAAAGAGGGTTATATAAATAATATACATTTATGAATGGATGACCCAAAATTTAAATTTAAACTAAACTACACCAAACTAGGACAAAACAGAGGTCCTGGTTATTGATTGAGTGCCTACCACTTACTACAGTATCTCAGCACATTACAGCTAATGAGACTGTAGACTCCAGTCACAACAAGAAATACATCACTCTGCTGTTTAAAGAATTTAAATGTAGAGCCTGTAACAGGCTGCACCACTGTGGTGCTCTGACGGACAGAGCCACGTCCTTTCTAGCCTCTCTTTTACATACAATTTGTTTTTACTACTCTACTGCCAGTGTTTTGATTATTTGCACTTCATTCATGCTAAGGCATATGTTTTTGCAGAAACAAGAAAGAGAAAATAAAAGCTTTGATCATTTATTAATTTTGCAGATGGGAGGAAAAAAATATATCTCATGCATGAGCAATTGCTTATTGCTTTCTTTATACAATCAATTTCAAAAACAATTTAAAGTGTTGCCAAATTTCAAGGTAAGTGTCTGATATTTCCCTGCCTCTCGCCCAGTGTTAGCTGGGATTGGCTCCAGCCCCCCCCTGGGACCCTTCGAGATAAGCGGTATGGATAATGAATGAATGAATGTCTGGTATTTACCTCAAGTCCTCTAAAATATATCCTCTGTCTGGTAAATTCATTTCACAAAGATTCTGTAAACACTGCAGTTGATGTGAATGAGGAGGTTTACATGCTCAATTATGATAAAACTCAATATGTAACCCTTTTCCATACAGCTGGGACATTCCACAGCTGCCATGACCTATCTGGGCCCATGATTTGTGGACTGCACACTGGTGTTCCATGGGACAGAATGGCATGACATTAAAAGTCCACGCTTACCTTGGTGTAATGTTGGAGGTTTCCTCATTAGTAAATGGCACCTAATCAGCTCATTGACACGGTTTGTTATTCTACCATCCTTTCCTGCAACATATAAAACTCCTCCCTTTTCACCATTCAATCACATCATTCACAAAGTGTATTATTGAACTTCACAGTGTAATGGTTGCCATGTCATGATATTTATGGTATTGTGTAATGCTGACATCCTGTATTTAGGTCACAATTACTTGCAGCTTTTTCTTCTGTGAAATACCTTTAATAAAATTATTTTTTAGTTTTGTTGTTGTAAAACTCATTTCAGCCACCAGAGGATGAAGTGCACCACTACCCCATGTTAGAACATGGAATAAAACAATGCTTTTAGTCCCAGGCGAGTTTCAATTTCTCCGTACACTTTAAACGCAAGCTATTGTGTGTTAGCAACATTACTGTCATGTCTTTTTGCTAGAAAGGTGTTTTGTTGGCACTGCATTTATTGACTGCTAATTACCAAAAATCACAGTTCTGTCTCTGTATTTATGCGTTCAAATTGCCGCAAAACCTTCCTGGACCTATTTGAAGTCTATGTGAATCACGTGACAATCAAGCATTTTGCATTTCCGTTCCGAACTCTCTCTTTACATGGATCTGAGTTCAGTCTGTTTAAACCCAGTTTACAGTTGTTGTGCAGTGTAATCAGACCAAACTGCTGATCTATCTGTAATATTCGCTCTATCATTATTTATTCGGCAACCAACCAACGTCTCCATTGCCTCAGGCGAGTGTAAAACTGATGTAGTGATGATCTGGAAGTTTTGTTAAATTTTGACGCTTCCAGCTTTTCTACTTAGATCATTTGGTTTCAAATGTTTGGATGGAAACATGGCTTTGTGCTTTCCAGTTGCTTATTAACATCTGAAAATAAGCTTCCTTCTTTTGAACCACTTCTTGGTTACATTAGGTCGGTTTACACAACAGTTTTAAATAAGCTATTTAAGATAAATCTATGTGCAGCAGACTGAGATGTGAAGCATCATGTAAAACTATTAGAAGATTACTTGACACTCCTATAATTATTTGTATGACAATTAATGGTCAACTACCATCCGATTGTGGCAGCGATACATAACGCAGCAACACCTGGCTCAAAGTGAATGAAACGTTGCCACTGGCTCCATTGTGCATTTTAACAAATTGAACAACTTCAGTGTTGAGGCAGTGCTTTGTTTAAAGCTGCAGCAGTCAAACCTGTGCAACCAATGAAAAAACCTTCTGCCACACATCACTCAGCTAAGCCCCTCCCACCAAACCCACAACTTCGACCTGCAGCAGAAAGAGTCGGTTCCCCTGCGAAACCTCTTGCCTCGTAGCCACAGCACGAGCCCCACCAAGACTGTGGTCCCTGCTGCTACGATGTGTCTTCTCAAAGACCCTCCAACACTTCGCAGCCACAGAGCAGAGCATCCCAGGCTTCAGAGGCAGAGGTCTAACAGCAGGATAGGAGGCTTGTAGTCCATACGCCAAACTCCTTAAACCCCTTAAACCCCATTGATCTGACAAACAATACTCATCCAACCAACAAAGCCGGGTGGAGCTTCACAGTGGCCGACAGTTGACACAGAGCCATTTTGTTAAACAAATGAGATGCTGCTTCACCTAATCAAATGCTCATCCTTACTTTTTCTTATTATGCATTAGAGTTCCCAGAGCACAAAGAGATGACTTGGTGTATAAGAGAAGGAGCTTTCTCTCATTCCCTATTCCATTTAGTGCTGCAAAGAATGATGACACATTCTCATTATTGATTAAACTATAGAAGGTAATAAAAAATGCTTCCATTTCCTTCAACGGTGCAAAGAACCCAAGGTATTCAATGTATACAGCTATGACACGGAGAGGAGCAGGCTGTGCACGGGCTCAAGTCTGGTGTTCTTCATAAATGACACACTGATAGAACTAATCAAGGAAATGAAGCTGTGAACTAGGCAGATGTAATGAACAGCACAGCACTCATGAGCCTCCATATGAGGTTCCCCTTTCCTGTTAATAATTGAAAGCAGGTGGTTGCTGAAACAAATAGGTCACCTGCTTTCTGCCAGGACAGGAAGCTAACTGCAGCCAGCCTAAAGAGTATCAAAGCAAAGAGACAAACTGTGGTGCTTTTTGACAACTACCACTAGATGGTGCTGCAGTAGCGCAGCCTCCATTTTGGACTGAACACAGCACAGAACCTAGTGTTTGGTAATCCGCTGCAAAAACCAAGTACAGCAAAAAAAAAAAACAACTGTGTGATTGTGTGAACGTCATTTTGGTTTGCAATCTAGTAAGTATTTAAACACACACACTCTGGTTATTTTAGAATAATACCAGTTATAGAGCGAGGCATTGGTACTACTGACAACTAAAAACGCTGGTATTAGTATAATTTTCATGATTTGGTATCTACAGTTTCTCGTTGTTCTTGTGACATCCCTAATTTTATCCACTTTTTAATGTCGTTACTGAGTTAGATCGAAGAATGTTTCCCAAACTGGGAGAGGACAAACACATCAGTCACTTTTATTTCACTAACTTCCAGGGAATTTTAATAATAATAATACTTTGTCATTGTCATAATAACGAGATAGCATTCGAGCATCTGAAATGGCATAACAAAATACCAATGCATAAGGTGACAGGCCTAAAATCCAAAATTTACTTCACAGTAATTGCAATGGAGGAGTGTAACGTATAATGATGGAAGACAGGCAGAGAGGTTATGTTAATAGTTATAAGCATTCATAAATATGCATAATGCTTTCTAACAATTATATGCTCATTTCTTAATGACTTAAGTTCAAGTATCATAATACATAACTGCTACTCACACTGACATTTGTTTTTGCAGGGATCATAGTGTATTAAATTCTCATGGTTGTAATAGGCTACGTTATAATCATTTTATCATGCATTATAATGTGCTTACGTAGAATAGAATCTGTCCGATACTGAGCCTGAGCAGCTGTCACGTGAGAAAACAAAACTCATATATTATTGTTGCATGGCCAAAATTAACAGATCAGTCTCAGAGACTGCTAGTTCCTACTATTTCATAGCAAAAGTCACTACTTCAGTCCAAAATGGCGGAGGAGGAGCTCTGCTGCTGCGCGCTGATGTTGCAATGGACCGACCAGCGTTCACTTCTTAGTTGTGTGACTAACCTAAAGTGGCCTCTGGGTTACAAACACTTTATCATGCTACCTTCCAGTAGGGTTTTCAGTTGATAAACACACAGTTTGAAAATGAAAGAGTAACAACCACCACCCTGTAATGTTCCAGACTATCACTACATTTTACTGCACATTCGAGGAATTAGTGTTTTCCAACTGCAACTACTAGTCTGCAAAGTCCTAAAACTGTCTACGTGTTGTCACAGGTGGGGTGCCAGTAACTCCCCCAGACAGAAAAAAAAGGGATGTGACTACAGTTCCTTCCACAAGATCCTTTCACAAATATTGTAATCTACACACTGCTTTACAGTAGGACAGCCCCCTAATAGTGGATGATCACTGGAGACGGAGCAGCACAGGATATAGTCTACAGTACACAGTGGACACAGTGATGGTGTATCCTGTGTCCTTTAAAAACAGGACAGGCTATAAACTTTTACAAACGGAGTATTGCTTGAAAATGACCTAACTACAAACTAATATAAATACAGAAGGGTGATGGAAATGGAGAGCAGTGGTACTTGTTTGTGTTCGTTGCCACAGCCAGGGCACAGAATTAGCACCAGCCTCGCCTGGTAAAATACACAAGTGGCTGGTAGATTTGCTTCACGTATGAGCCAAAAAAGACATGTGTAATCAATTAAGTGGCTGGTAAAATTTTTACATCTACAACCATTCGGCTGGTGGACAAAAAAAAAAAAAAAAAGGTAAAGTTTGCACCCTGGCTACAGAACCAACTGCTGAAACAGCCTCCTGTGCTGCTGCCAGTGTGGCTGACTACTCAGCTGACAGTGTCGGCAGCCAATCAGGAGGGACGCTGGATGCTGGGCTGGGATTTTAGAACTGTACTACAGGCAGTTACAAATAAGCTGAGCAGATATAACAACATTAACAATAATGTGACTTTAATTCTAACTGTCACGCAAACATCCAGTACGTCCAACAATGAGTCCATTCAGGAGGCAGCAGTACCCACTAAAAGAATAAAAGCGTCTTTCTGCACTCACATTTTAAAGGAACACAGTTAAGGTGGATGAGTGACGTTTCAACTGAGAAGCTGCACAGTGTAGTTCAGCTGAATCACTGGACTGACACAAGAGAGTAGAGGAAGTCCATTTAAGACGTTACACACGGGCTTGTAACGGCATCCACTACGGCCTTTGAAGCTAGCTGGGTTCTTACTGAATATAACGGTAGCCTGAGCAATTCAACATCCCCTTCCACCGCAGTCACCACAACACCAGCGGGTCAAAATGACGCATCAAACCGTGTCAGCTGCGGTTTGTTTCTCGCCAACATGATTAGCACTGTCAGCTAACATCAGCTGCAAAATGACAATCAGCTGTGCCACACCCACAAATGATGCTTACATGTTGACAGGTTATCAGCAGTGCATCAGTAACGTTACACAGAGCCTGGAACATCCCATACAAACTGCATTCAGTTGGCAAAAACAGTGCTCAGTGTTGGCCTGCTAGCTAACAAGCCAGGCTCATGCTTCATGTCAACACCATATAGCCTGTTGGCTAATGTTAGCCTGCCGCTGGCTAGGGCAGCGAGCTAGGCTAACGTTAGCTCATGGACAAAAGGTCCGATGAGCCAACATACGGACATTAGGATGGCTGAGGGCTTTCTCAGAAGCTGTATATTCTTACCGAAGAGTGGGACCAACACAAGCCGTGTCGGTGCTCTCAATTTCCTGTAAAATCCTCTCGTGCTCCGTTACACACTCCAGGGTTTCATTCTCCGCCATGATTGTTATGTGCTTTCATTCACTGCAGCTACCGCGCAGCACAGGTGGGGGGCGCACTGCAGCTGTCATGAATTCACTGTCAGCAGCTTTGTTTCCACACATCCTGCATATTTATTACCTACAGTAAAGCTGGTCACAGCGACAGGATTTGGACATCCCCTAACTTTACTCCAAAACACTGTGGCGACATGCAAAGCTTGTTTTGCTTGTTGGCTGTTGTCTCGATTGTTGAATTGTAGAATTTATATTAACCAAGCAAGTTACATATCCTATAATCAAAAATGTTCCGTTCATTAAAAATAATTGGAAAGGATGTATAAATTAGCACTGTGCTTTACTGCATGTATAGTTCTAGTGTGTTTATGATATAATTACACATCGTTACTTGTAAATCAAAATATAGATTTGAGGACTATCTCTCCCTCAAACATGCAGAGGAAGCAGTGGATTTTCTTTGAGTGTCTCCAGATTTTCATATCACACATGACCTGAGCCATCTCAAGCAGCCAGCTGGTTGAAGCCTGACAAGCAATACATAGAGCTAAATGTGCAATTACGCCTTTGGCATTTTAAATATTAAAATATGAAATACATGTATGTTTTCCTTGGCATATTACAATCAATCAGCATTTTGCATTTTAGCATTTCCCCACCCCCCATTAATTGCATTTATTTACCTTAATGTGGTTCCCAGAGGCAAATCGACAGATTCTAACTCTGCAAAGATATTCCCAAAGGTCTTCTCTTCTTCTTTGTTCTCCTCTTCACTTTGACTGGGAGGGTCAGGTAAAGCAGCATTGGCCCTGTCACCTGCCATTTCTCTGTTCAGACTCTGATGAGGACTAAATCTCTGCATACGTGAAAGAGAAGGGGACCAAGAAGTGTGTGTGGGCACATGCTATGGTCAGCAGAAAAAGAGGGAGCAACAGGAAAATGAGATCACTGGACTTTGAAGCCAACAAAACTAACTTCAGCTGCTCCCTGTGTATACATTTGTCTCATCTACTGTAAAACCCTGAAGAAACGCCATGAAGAAGCCCGGCCTTTTGGCTTTATTCACCACTGCAGATTCAAACAGTCAGCTGTCAAACTAGAGATTAAATGTTGATTTTTAGTTGCAGGCAATTAATGAATAAATGAATGAATGAATGAACGAATGACAATCAATAGAATGAGGAGGTGCTATATACTGAAATTCTATTAAATATATGCAGTTTAAATAATATTTACACCTCTTGCTCGTTCATAATCTGTCTGAGGTAAACATATGGGTGTCAAAAGAGAGTGAATTCAACTTTAAAAATCAGACTACAGTGTCACTGACTCTGCCTTCTTGCCTGAAACGCACTGCAAACATAAGATCAGATCTTGCTCTCCTTTATGCTTTGATTTGCTCTTGATTTTTACCTGGGAGACCCAATAAATCAGCTACAACCTAATGCAGATGCAAGTTTTGTCAACTTTATACATAAGGCTTGCACAGAAATATTATCATCAAAATGCACTTAAGCATTAAGAACAACTGAGTTAGTATTACTGCCACGGCCAGAGTGCTGTGCGTTTGTTTGTTTCCCTGCTTTCTCTCTCTGCAGGTGTCACCCCCCCTCCTGCAGCGTATGACTGCACACAGCTGATCTGCATGTGTTCATCATGGGCAGGTGTATAAAGGCTGGGAGATAAGCTGCAGATAGCAGTGTGGGCCATTTGACAGACCTTCGTTGGACAGGCTGTGTGTACTGGGTTTGGTAGTCGCGCTTGTCTCTTAAATAATAAAAATATGAGGCCGACATATCCTGACCTTTAGTCTCTAGTACAGACCAGGCTTGGAAAACATTACGTTACCTATAATGCACTTCATTACTCTTTTACGCCTAGTAAATGGACACATCTTTCTAACTCCACAAACCCAAGATTGTACCGGAGGCTTTATGTGTTTAAAGATGTGTACTCTCCATGCCCAAACCGAAATTACCCTGCTGACATTATGACATCATCAGGGTTATTTTGTTGGTTGACAAAGCTCTTCCTCCAGAGCCAGAGAAGAAGACATTATACAACTGTTTTCACAGGCTGAGCTGTACTCTCCATGATTAATAAACTGACCTTCATGTTTAAAATTAGTCGAGCACCTTCAGCTCTTTTCAGAGTACTCATGGCACCTCAGAGTGATATATTGGATGATGTTGGAAATATTAACATGGACGAAGGACATTGTAGTTTGTCAAACTATTTTATATATAGGTAGTTTAAGCTATAATATTGCAGGTTATTGTAAAGGTTAATCATGTTTTGTATTTAAATCTAAATCTGAAGAGTAACTGACAGCTGCCAGATATATGTAGTGGAATCCTTCCATCCATATCTGTCTCTATCATCCATTTTATCTATTCCCGCTTATCTACGGTCTGGAGCCCATCCCAGCTTACAGTGGGCGAGAGGTGGGGTACACACGGACAGGCTGCCAGTCTTTCACAGGGCTGACACATACAGATAGACAACCATTCTCTCACATTAGATTGCTACAAATTTGTCCCAGAGGGCTTTACAGTTTGGTTAAGGAAAAACTCCCAAAAAACCCTTTAACAGGTCAAAAAGAGAAACCTCAGGAGAAAAAGGGAAAAGAGGGATCCGTCTTTCCCCACCCGGCCAATTCTGGAATCATCTGTCGTAGAGTGAAATCTACAATGTTTCCCTCTGAAATGTAGCAGAGTGGAAGTATAAAGTACAAATACTGTGGTGAAGTATAAATACATAAAAACTTTAAGAATAGTACTAAAATATGTGTTATTAGTTACTTTCCAGATAGGTTCCATCCAAATACTGTAAGCTTTGTCATTCTATCCTGTGTGTATCTGTTATTGTCATCAGCCTGGTAAGCACATTTTTGGAAACTGCAGTATGAGTAAGGCAGCAGGCCTTGACCAGCTTACACAACCCCTTTCTATTTCCTGCTATTCTTCTTGGAATGGATTGGCCCATTAGGAGTGTGGCCGTAGAAGTTGAACATTTGCTAGTTGCACGAGATGACATGCACACTAAGGCCATGACCGGTCACAAGCTGAAAAGGTTGTTAATAATAATCTGATTGAGTCTGGATTTTGAGCCTGATACCTATAGCAATATTTTTTCAGCGTTAAAAATTAAAATGTTGCATTTTGAGTGATACTAATTTTTAAAATCTTTTCTTTACATAAATGCATAAAGAGGGCTGCAACTAATTGTTTTCATTAGTTTTTTTTTAATTCTGGCTTTTGTGTTTTTTAGAATTCTGAGATTAAAGTCAATAATCTGCCATTAAATCAGTATTCTGAGATCAAAGTCAGTACTCAAAAAAGAATTTCACATGTGGCTTCTTCTCCTCTCTTAACATTAAATAAATAGTAAACGCAGGCTTAACGAGACAAAAGACGGACTAAACGGACAAACTTGAAGACGTCGAGGGTTTTGAAGAGGGTTTACAAAATAAGTGAGTAATGTTGCGTGAGGCTCATTAATGCTAGCTAATTGCTAGGTAAATGATGTGTGGAAGTTTAACCAGGTCAAAATTAACCATAGTCATATACGAAACATGTCAAATTAAATTTTACAACATATGTTATTATTATATATATATTATAAAAATATCAATCTTTATATATGTGTGTGTGTGTACTGAATATACAGTATATATGTTAGGTGTAAAATGAAGAAACGACTTGAAGTGTTGCAATCTGGAAGTTCGTAAATGTCATTGGCTATGTTTGGAAACGCCTGATTCTGGCCTCAAAAAGCAATTTGTAGGGTTTGACACTTTGATCTGACTAAAGTCCATTTTCTTACAGAAGCTGTCGGAATGTAATGAAACAGAAATATGAGGAGAGAAATTGCAGCTGTGGTGTTCTACCTGAAGAGGCTTGTGAAAATGGGGGAGAAGTTGGAATCTCACAAGATTGAGCTGTTTGTTGAGAGACTTGTTGTTGCACTGCAGGAGAAGTTCAAGGGGCACTGGTACCCTGAAAACCCCAGCAAAGGACAGGCATACAGGTTTCTTTACAAACTGCTAGTGGAGGGAAGCCCTTAAGGGGAACTGCCAACATTCCATAGCATCATATTCAACACAACTTTCATGACTTTTCATTGATGTGTACAGCGTGAAATTGGTTTTGTGTGCTCTGCAGGTGCGTCCGAGTGAACATGTTCCACAGGCAGGATCTAGAGCTCCTTCGGGCCTGCCGGGACAGCGGGGTTCGGTACAGTGACTTGGGACTTCCCCCGTGAATTCACATTGTGGGTCGACCCTGGGGAGGTCTGTTGCAGGTGAGACTTTGAGTGAATAGCACAAACAGAGTTTGAAGATGTTTGTAGTTAATAAAGATGATGGCAATAATGGTTTTATCATCTAAAATTGGAAGACCGTTTAGTGTAACTATTTCACTCATTGGACATGTGTTTGTAGAAGTTAAATTACCCCATATATTGATACGACATGTGTTTCCCCTCTATTCTCATGATTAGATATGGAGAACAAGGTTATTGCTTTTCAGTGGCCACTTTCTCTAATGAGTATGAGAAGGACAAAGATGTCGCAAAAAAGGTGACCAGCGCTGACGTCAGACCACCACTCAGGTTCCTCCTCCAATGAGGCGAGCTCTCTTGCCCTTACGATCCCCAGCAGTCGCTATGCTAACCAGGTATTGCATAATACATTTTCAGAATTCCTATGACTAAGCATCCAATCCAGGTCTGCAAAATTATGGTTTGGTGAACTGTAACGTAGCTGTACTTTGCGCTGATTGATGCCCACTGGTTGCAACATTGTGTTCAGATGAAATTCTCTTCTTGAGCGTTTGGCAATTTCTTTTTTCCAATAATTGGGATGCCAACGCTTCTTAGGGTCCAGGGCTAGGATTGTTTGTGTTGATGACAGCTTTTATTGACTCGTTTACTTTGTTTTAAGGCATTGAATCCATCTGCTCCTGCGTGGCATCCTAAGAAGATGGTACCATGGAAAGGTCACGTGCTTCCACTGCCTCACTACAGCTTCAGGCCTTGCAGCGTAGCCCCCTACGCTCTGAAGCATACTGTGTGGGTCCCTCCTGGCTATAGAGGAGGGGAAGGGTACTGGGACACAAACCACAACCTGGCACATCGTTACAGTTAAAAATCATGGTGCTTATTTTTCACAGTGGACGACAACCTTCAGATTACTGACCATGGTTTTTTTAAACATTGAATTTATATAGCTTACATACGGATTATTTTTTTAAGTCTTTTTTGCACTTTAGACCTTTTTTTATAGCTTAAATAAATCACTTGTATTAAATTAGATTTTGGAATGCTTCACATGTAATCTTGAAGGGCTGTATTTTTACAGTGAGATGTTCATGTATGCCACCGCTGCCCTTTGTGATAACAGGTTTTATTTATTCATAGTGTAGGATTGACATTGTATAGACTCAAATTTTTGGAGTTTTATTAAACACAATTTCAAAGCATCATGATGCTTAGTTTATTATTTTAGTATTTACTCAAGGATGCCCAAGTGTTGTGGGTAAAGTGGTGCAACCGGAGCCGTTGCAGTTATATGGTGTGTCTAAGCCACTGGTCAACAACCTTTTTAATATATATTTTTTTTAAGACATTAGGGGACTACTCAAATGTTTTAACATGCTTTTTGTTGACATAATTATTCTTGTCAAATAAAGCTAAAACTGCCAACCAGCAGAGGGTGAGTGGAGAAGGGAGTTTTTCTGTGATTTGGTGAATGTGTGTAGTCATTAAGACTAGTGATTTTAGTGACTTAGTTCACTTTTTATGTGTCTGCCTGGCTTAGCATAGAAAACTAAAATGATTCATTCTTCCTTTATAAATTTTTCACTTTACAGTTAAGTGCTCTGTAGTTGTTTGTACCAAGATCATTATGTCAGTGTGAAAATACATTTTAAAATCATACAAATTTTCATGATGTACTGTTTTAATGTTTCTAATGTTTGCAATGTATTATCTTAGCCACATGGTGTTATATACATTAAAGTAAGATGGTCTCAGATGACCATCACTCAGTAAATTCTGTAAGGCACATGTGATGAGCCTGTAGTTCCTGAAGTTAAATTCCACATCTTTTAAGACTTTTTCAACATATTTTAACACCACAAGTTGTAACTGGTTGTCAGCAACACACCTTAGTTAGCTAGCTAACCTAAGACACCAACGTAGCTTCTTTAAAATATAATCAAAAGTATAATGGTGGGTGACATCAGAAAACATGCCCTAAACATCAGGTAGAAGCTTGATGCAAAAGGGAACGACGAGACGAAGCAGGAGGCTTTTTCTTCTTCTTCTTTATCATTTGGGTGCCAAGACAGGCAGTCGGCATCCATGACATTGCATTACTGCCACCTTCTGGTGACCCCTGGCGCTCTACAAGTACACAAATCACTTCTGCTCCACATTCACTGAGATATTTGGTGCAGAAGTCCGAGCGCACGGAACACGTAATTTGTGAGAGACAAAAGAGCTTTTGAGACTTGTAGCGGCAGATTCAAGCAGTTGTAGTTATTGACTCGCATTTATGATAGAAATATATCCAAGAAAAAATAAATATATATTTATGATGCAACTCTCTTTACAAAAATTCAAATACTGACTTGCGGATGTACACATTTTGTTCATGACTTCACATTTTTTATATGGGTGTGCAAATGTGTTTTGCACCATATTCCCTGCAGCAACTGTAGCAAAAATATGAGCGTATAAGTTTCTTAATTTGTGATTTGTAGCACAGGATTTGTGCACCTGCAATGAAGAATTTGAGAAGGTGTAACTGCTGTTTTGTGTTTGAGGGAGAGAAAATAATTCTACAGGTTTGTTACTTTGTAAAGCATTTTTCTCTGTGACTTCAAATGTACTGATACACATGTGTGACTGTTGTCTACGACTACAAATTCCACTGTCAAAGGTGCTCAGGGGTTTTGCACCAATAATACCTTCATACCCCCCACCCCCCCAAAGAAATGAACGAACAACTTAAAAAAAGAGAAGATCATTTTCCTGAATGGGATATAGAAAACTAAGTCACTAAAATGAACCAGTTATCCCATCACTACTTTGTGTCGATATGCTCTCACCAGAAGTACCCATCCACTCCCTCATATCCAGGAAGTTGATAGATGCCATCTTGTGTACAGAGCCAATAAGCTCTCTAGAAAAGTCCTGACTATGAGTTCCTTATTACTCCACCAAAAACAAGAAGTGTATGTCACACACACACACACACACACACACACACACCAGCAGTATAGGAAATGTGTCAGAGTTGCAGGAAGTTGCACAGATGGTATGATGCTACACAATGAGGAAAAGAAAGGCAGGGATATGTAAAGATGACATAACAATGCACACAAACACACACGACTCTCTGCATTGTCTTTTGAACTCTATCGCCAGACATTTTTCAGATTCTGCCTTTCTACAATATCTGTGCATGCAACTACAGTATTAAGGGTAGTTATGGCAAGTAAACATGTTTAGGGTTAGGCAACTAAAACACTTTCGAGTTAATACTTGCATGACTATGACGGGACTCAAATTTCGGTCTCTAGGAGTAAAGTCAGATGTGCTCCACATCCTTATATCCTCCTCACAACATAAAGGACAAACTACTTTCTGCTTAGGCAGAATTGACCTATAAAGATGTAGTTCCAATTCCAAGTGGCCCTATAGGTTGTTTCTATCTTTCGGCGGCTGCAAGGCCACGCAGTCACAGAAATAAGATTCACTTCATAGCTACAGTGACTGATTTTAAAATAGTTGTAACATCATGTCATCACCTAAGCAGCTCCCCATTGATTTTTTTGGCTTGTACCTGCCGGGCGCCACAGATCTTTGGCTGTTTCTCCAGGCTAAAGTCTCATAGTGAGAACTAAGCCTGTGAGATTTACGCTGGCTTTGCAAGGTCACATCTGCTCTCATCATGCCCACCGCATGCTATAAAATAATATAACCCTGTATTTTCTGTAGTAAAAATGTTGCCTAGTGCAGCTACATGTAGACACACAAAATGAATGCATAATTAAGGACTCAGTATATTTCCATCTGAGTTAGATTCCAGTCAGCGATGAGACACTGAAACAGCATTGTCTTTCTTTTTTCAAAAGATTTACCTATTAAAATTTTGTATTTGTTTTATTTATTCTATTAACATTAATGACATCATTATTTGTGATCATGCAGGCACACATAAAACAAAAATCTTAATAGAAATGTTTTTTCCTGTTTATTGCACATTTCTGTCAGTGTTTTAAGAGAGTTGATGAGTTAGTTTAGGTGCTCCAGTTGAGTCTATAAGCACTTGCTGATTTACAGCAGGGATGTGCAGAAATATATAATTGCTAGCTGAATAAATTTAATATGAAAAATACAATTCCAACATTATATAGAACTTTAGAGGCAGGGTGTTGTGGTGTATTTGACTTGTGACCTCAGTGTTTCTGAACTGGCTACGGCCCTTCTTCCTCTCTTTCTGTCTTATACTTGCAGAAACATGTCCACAATATGCAGGAAACCATTTTTATCAGTAAAAAGCACAGCAGTGAACTGAAAATAGGGCCAAGTGACACAGTGCTGTCACAAATTGTACTTGTGGTGGAGAGTTGGATTTGACTCCTTTCTTTCTGATTACTGACTGTGGAGCACTGAACAACTTAAACATCTGTTTTGTGTGGCAGTCATGTAAAGACATTCATGTCAATTCATCGATTTAATTAGGAAAGAATACAGTTAGTAACTGAGTATCATCAGAGTGAACAGAAAGAAGGGATTTAAACAAGAGAGAACGCAGGAAGAGTGAGAGCAGGATATAATTGTGCGTCTGATCCTCTTCCTCTGCAGTTTATAGGATTTCCTGTCTTGTTTTACAGTGAATGAATGATTTGGCTTATACTTTTACATGATCCTATTTTAAATCATCAACAGTTCTATGTCAGTTTCCTTCTTTGCAGTATTTCACATCCATTCTGGACACTCACAGTGGTGCAGCCCAATGCAACCACTGCCTTTACTTTCAGCATCCAGTGAGATGATTTTCATAGCAAAGTCAGTGGATTCTAACCAGAAATCATTTAAATACAAGCACTTCCATAGTCTACCACTGCCCCTATTGTATATCTGTAAACAATATGGGATCTAAAAGCCTTAACGATTGGTTATGTGCCTCAAATTCCTTGCTGCAGTCTGTTATGTGGTGGTATTGTACTTTCTGATGCTCACCTGAATGGGAGAAATGCACTGATTAAAAAGGGGTTTTATTCTTGTCTAGGCTAAGGTGTTGTGTGTGCTTGATATCTGAGTTCAACAATTTGGCAAATACACTCATTGCCTTTCTTAATTAATCTCATACTCAAGACGTGGTTAGCCTGGCTTAGCATAGACATTGGAAGCGTTGGGGAACAGCTAGCTGTCCAGAGCTAAAGCTCACTAATTAACATGTTGTACAGTATCTCGTGTGTATAATCTGCACACAAACAGAAATCTAAAAATGTTTGTGTTTTTGGGAGGTGTTCTGGGATGGAGCTATTTCTCAACAATGAAATGATGCAGCTGTGCCTTACTGGTATTATTGTTCTAATCACATAAGATGTTTATAACGGACTCTTTTTTTTAAATATCTTACTGTTATGAGCCCCTGACATGGAAAGTCCCTCCAGCACATCTCTGATTTTGAGCAGCAAGTTCGATTCCCTTTAAGTTATTGAAAGATAATTTGGTCTTGTAAGACATCAATAGCCATGATGGAGGAGGGTTGAGGGGAAGTGAATACACTGAAATGGTCTAGATCAGAATGCTCTTTGAGAAAATGATGATGTGTAATTCATATCAAGTGATAATCTGGTGTCCCTTTTGAAAGAGGATACATGGATCAGAGCAGTGAGGGTCTACTCTGAACTGTCGCTGTGCCTGTTCTTTCCCCCATGTGCTCTTCCTTTCCATGCTGCCAGCTTCCTGCCAGCTTCCTGTGTCTGTCCGGAGCACAGGCTGCTGTATAACTGCTGACCTCGAATGTAGGTTACGCTCCAAACAAATAGCACTGAAGGACATCCTGGAATGGAGACAGTCCACTGCTACAGTCAAGGAGGTTGTCCAGATGTTTCACACCAGACCGTGTCTAAGTCTCAATTTGACATTTTTCTGAAATACACAACTTTGTCAACAAACCAAAGAGAAAACTGCCTCCTGGTTTTGTTTATCCAAGCTGAGCAACAAAAACTGGAAGCAGTCTTAAAAAAGATGATATTAACACCTCTTAACAATGTAAAAATTGCACTATTTAGGCTACATGCACATCTGGTTTAAGTGAAATTTAAGCTGATAAAGTTCAGTGAAAGGACAATGTTCTACAGCTTGGATCATTTCTAGAATTGCAAATCTTTCACCAGGTATGTTCTTATGATGACATCACTATCAGAGGAGTCAAACTAATGTAAATGTGTAATTACATTCCCTCTCCACCTCCCCACCGTGCTCTTCAAATTGGTCTTGGAGATTCAACTGAAAGGTTCCATCTTTCCACCTGAGCTACATCTTTTACTCCACCACCACCAGCATCTAGACTCCAGGGAGATTCTGCCCCATTTCCTATCTTTAAAAAATGAGACTTTACATGGAAACAATCCCAGCTTTGTCTTTTCTAGTTGTGAACACTTAGTGTTAGTAAATTATAATATAATTAAAACTTTAATATAAACTCAATAATGGCACAAGCCTGAATGAAATTAAATCAGTCACACATTTTGTGAAATATCATATGATGTTTCCATTTGTTGCTAATGGGATGCTAAACATACCTCATACTTTAAACACCTGTCAGTGGTTTTTGTGTATATTATTTATACTTTGAACTCATTGTCCACCACTCTGAGAAAACAGTTCAAGTTGCACTGACTGATACTGTCCTGCAGAGGGAGTCGCAGAGAATGTCTCCAAACTTTTCAACTGTCCTCATCTGTAGTCAGATGGGTTTTGCAGATTTGTCCCACCAAACTACATGGTTTTGTTTTCTCTGAAATACCGTACATGAATGGAATATATGAACAATGTTTGATGTTTGCGCTGCTGCTCAGGTGTTCCTTCTCTCATCGCCATTGTCCCCCACCCATACATTAATTCATCTCTTTCTCCAACATTTTTATTTGCATGATTCTTTATCTCTTGCTGCCTGTTTATTTTATGCTTTCTTCTCTCTCCTTATGCCTTTTGTTCAGTTGCACACAATCACACATCTAACACACGCTACACTGGCTGTATAAGTCAAGGCTGAATAAGACAAGCAGTGAAGGCTGACATTGATAACCCACTTTATATGTTTATCTTATTCAACCATGACTTCTACAGCTTAAAACGTGTGTAACTGGCAGCATTGTTGGCAAATGTATTTGATAAATATTTTTTGCCTAATAAAAATACAATCTAACTTACTCATATAATTCATTTCTGCAATGCAAAATGAAAGCAATCCTTGTTTCTACTTATTACAGTACTGAACAAACAAACCAAAAAGCATTTCCCCATAGGCCGCTAGTATAAGAGGTCAAGGTCAATTATGAATCATTGAAACAATGAAAATTTGATCTTTATTCAACATTTCCCAGAGCCTAGAAAAGATTAATTTCTGCGTATGACATAATCTTTTTACGATTTTTATGAAATGAGCAGAGACACAGAAGTAATCCAAGAAAAGAGAAAAACAATCAGGGGCGTAGGGGCTGTCATTGAAATGCATTGGTGTCAATACATCCATGCTCTACACTCATTCAAACAGGTGGTGCAATGATGGCATCATCAAGGGAAATGCAAGGAATTCTAATAATTGAGTTTGTCCCCATATCCTTTAATTAACACTTGTGGCCACAGCAGACTCAACAAATGTTCCACACAGGCTTTAAGAGACAAGCTCAGTGTGCTTTCAACTATATAATATATCTGTAGAAGACATTTAAGGAAGCTAATTATTTCTAGAATTCCCTTGTAAAAGTGGGTGTTCGAAAAGAAATTTGCAGAACAACAATCAGTTACAATTATACTCACTGAAAGACTGTCAGTTGAAACCTGCAACAGTTTATTTCTAATGCAGGCTAAAAATATAAAAAACAATACAAAACATAAAGGTCATCAAATAAGTATTTACACAGTACAACACCTGAACAAAGGTGTACCTGCACTAAAAAGCAGTTTAAAGCAGTAAACTGCTGAAACAGTAGTAACACATGGTTTTCTTTTTGGAGCCAGTTAGAAGGCTGATAATTAGACTTCTTTTAAAATCAATACTGCACAGCAGCTTGGACATGTTTTGTCTGAATGCAGCTTGTTTCTCTGCTATTGGAGGTGGCAGTCACAGACGGTAGGCTTGGCTTTGAAAGGCTTGTTGTCGGTGGATGTTTGTCTCTGTCAAGAGCTTGTGTCAGCAGGACAACAAGCTCTGATGGGTCTTTGAGTGTCTCTCTCAGTGTCTAGTTTACTCAGCCACAATTACCACTTACACTGGCACACTCACACACATATAACACAAATACACACACTCTCACTCACACACACAGACATGCATGACTATCGTTCAGCAGACGTAAACCTCTCAGAGGTTGTCAGCTGTCTCTCCTGTCTCCTTCAAGTGGATAGGAACCAGGAGGAATGTTAACATATGTACACACACTTCTTCTCCCTTTATCCGTCGCTCTCTCTTTGTTTCTTTTTCTCCTTCACACACTGCAAAAAGCAACAAGCCTGGGAGTGTTTGCTCCTGTTTATACACGTGTAAGGTTTAGGGGATGGTATCTCATAGATCATATTTCTACAGGACCCTAATCCTAAAAGAAAAGTCTTACACATTTCTCATCTCAAGAGTAAATCCCAAGGTTTCTTGTCTTGCAAGAGATGAGGTTTAAAGACTGTGAACCTTCCTCATGCTGAAAGTGTTCAGTGACCATCAGTGAAGAGACTGTACTTATATTGAAAGTGAATATATGTAAAAATGGGTTCCTGATCAAGATGACCTTCTTTGGAAAAGAAACAGAATAAAGAAGGACGTCATTTGACCAAAAGTCTCATGACACTAACTGGAACAGCAGTCTGCATGTGAATCACAGTACCTACCTGCCAGACATGTGAGTGTTTGCAGTCTAGTCTTTGTGTCTGTACTGCTGTGGACTCCCCTTCACCTCTGGTTCTCTGAATGAAGAGGTCAAGCTCATCCTGCCACACAGATTTATCAAACACTAAGAAGAGGAAGTCAAACAAAGATAATGGTCTCCCTCTGCCTTCTGTAGGCTCAGTACTGAGACTCTAAAGATAATCAGCTTGTAGATGTTCAGACATCATTTTACAGCCAGTCGTTTTGTTTGTGAACCTGTAGAAAAGATTTATCCAAACAGATAAAACTTGCAGGTATAAGTATATTTACAGTTGCATATTCTAAGAAAAAGAAACGTTTCTGTGAATGGTTGACAAAACCACCTTAAGACATATTTAGTACAGAGGTCAGCAACCATTTCCAAGCCAAGATCACTTCTCCATAAATGTAGGCCGAGATCTGCAACCAGTACATTTGAGCACAAATATGAGTGCTTTGTCAGCAGCGACAGACATAGCCTCCTTGACCAACTCTCCATTGGAAAATGTTTTTTTGTGTATTGCCAAAAGGTAACTTCCACGAAAGGAAGCCTCTGTTATGCCCGTGGATTTGGTTGAGAGCAGCTGCTGGGCCTTCAGTGCCTACTTCATCTCCGAAGAGTTTTTGCTGGAGCACTGAGGTTTTTTGGATGGGAAGTCATCTTTGAATCTTTGGTGGTTAGTGGTACCTTTTTTTTTTGCCAGAGCAACAGCTTGGTGACAAATTAGGCACATGGGTCTGTCTTTGACAAAAAGTGAAAGATAATTAATTTTCCCATTCAGAATTCAAGTTTTTGCCCATTTTTCGTGAATTCTCCTCCTTCTTGGTTTGCTAGTTAACCATGGCCAGCTAAGGAAGCCTCACAACACTATAGTGATCCAGCCAGTCAGACAGGAGAGTGTACTTTACAGATATTTCTGCATTGACTTGATCAGCAAAATGTATTTGACATAAATTCTGATGTCATAAATTTTATTTATTTTTTAAATATAATGTTCCCCTGTAATGCTTCCCATTTTACTTTGAGGTGCACAAAGGTCAACGGGTCGATTGTGATCAATGAGTTGGTGACCCCTGATTTGGTAGTTTGATCATGACATGATTTTCATCAGCTGATGGAGTTTGCCTATGTGCTGATGAGGATCATGTGATACGAAAAAGCTCCAGAAGAGCTGCTAAATGGACCTTGAGGTGAGATAGTTTTGCCAACTGTTGTGTCCGAGGGCTAGACATCTGCACCGTGGGCAGGTCTTGGTTCGGCCGTAGCCATGGAAAGCCCCCCCCCCCGTTTAGGTCGGCCACCAAAGCCCTGTTGTCCAACCTCAGCACCACCAGAAGAAAAAATATGATTGGGCTTCATCACCCCCACTTTTTCTCCCCCCACCACCTAATAAATGATTATAAGTTGGCTGAAATGGTATTGAGTTGCCCGACTTCTGTCATAATTAATGCAGCCGGAGGCCATGAATTCATGTTGTCGTCATTACATTCGCCCAGCGGCTGTGGCCCAGAAGGTAGAACGAGTCATCCATTGGTGGTTTGATCCCGCCTCCTCCTGTCCACATGTCGCAGTGTCCTTGGGCAAGACACTGAATGCTAAGTTGCTCCCAGTGGAGGAGAACCTTGCATGGCAGTTATGGTGTGTGAATGGGTGAATGAGACCAATCAGTAAAAGTCTGTCTGTCATGTTTGTGCAATTTCTCGTTTATTTAGAATGGGGAAGTGAAAGAAATGCAGACTTATGTACACACACACACACACACACACACACACACACACACACGCAGGCTGTTCAGTAAAGCACAGCAGACACATGGCAGTCTTAGATAGCTTATTGTTTTTGAACAAGAGAACATGTGCTGCTACTGATAGGCAAATCCTCTGGGTACCATCACTGACTTCAGACCTTCCACACAACTCAACAGACACAGGGACACACAGAGAGTCAGCAGAGTGTGAGCGAGTCAGCGAGACCAAATGAAAAAAAACAATCAAGCAGATTATTTGAGGTCACAGTTTGCCACAGAGGCAGGCCTGCTGAGGCTGCATACAAACCTTGGAGGGTGACATTGGAGATGGGATGGTAAGATAGGTGTGAGGTGGTTATGCATGCAAACTGAAAAGACCTTATAATAATAATTGGACCCTAAGGCCATTCATGATACACATATACACACACATACAATCGCGTTCCACATTGAAATGTATCCTCTGCTTTTAACCCATCCGGCCATCCTTCTTCTGAGGGGAGCTGGAGCAGTAGTCCAAGTCCAGTACACATCCCAGGACAGGCAACTTAGGGGTTCAGTGTCTTGCCCAGGGATACTTCGACATGTGGAGCTGGAATCGGAACACCAACCCAAGGGCTGAAGCTCAACAGCTTAAGTCCTGTGCCACATTGTTTTCTTAATATTTCAGACGCTAATTGAACGTCACTCAAATGCAGTAAAGCACATTGCCTTTTTGTAGTAAACATGCAAATACAACATGATCATAAATTACTAGGAAGGAAACTAAACAGCACAGTTACCCAACCGGTCGAGGCAGATGACTGCCCACCAAGAGCCTGGTTCTGCCTGAGGTTTCTGCCTGTTAAAAGGCAGTGTTTCCTTGCCACTGTCGCATAGCGCTTGCTCATGGTGGAATTGTTGGGTTTGTACATATAGAGCTGGCTTGGACTTGCTCTATATTACCAAGTGCTATGAGATAACTCTGTTATGATATAGCGCTATATAAATAAAATTGAATTGAATTGAATTGAACATGCAACAAAACCCAGAAACCACTATAAATAGGCAAGACACTAACGAAGAACAGCTGAACAGGTGAGTGAAATCAGCGCAAGATGCAAACCTAACGAGGACAGGAATCACGACCAAATAAAGTGAAGAATTAACAAAGACAGGAAGAACAAAGCAAGAAACACATGATCTAAACAAACTAAACGGAAAAAATATCAAAATAAAACAGGAAAAACAAAGAACCAAACGCTAAGACCATGACAAAAGACAACTTCACCACAGTTAGTTTTGACTCTGGGAACAACCAGTAAAACCAGAACCGGCTGACCTGAGAGGTCTGCAAGGTTCGCACTGGGTCAGGAGAGCTGAATATCTTGGACCTAAACCGTTCAATGATTTGCGGACGAGCAATATAATTTTGATGTTGCCAGGCCTGCAACGTTCTGAAACCTGCCTGTTTACACCATTGCGACTACACGAGACGGTGTATTGTTTCTATAGCAACGACTCTCTGTGCTTTTGTTCTGCCTGCCTTTAAGACTTATTTAGTAGTTGGAGATAATTTGTAGCATCTTACAACATGAATGAGGATAGTGATAGGAAGTTACTCACTACAGTTAAATCTCTAGCAATGATGAAACAGTGAAAACATAAAAAAACGAGCGGGTTGTGCTGACCAGCTGACTTCGCTACGAACTGATTGGCTGTTGAAACAGGTGACGTGAATTTGCAAATGCCCTGAAAGGGAGTAGTTAAGTGAAAGATGCGCAGACACAAGCTTTCATCAGATCATGTGTATAATGACTGAAAGGAGGAAGCTAGTTGTCCCTTAACGCAGCTCTACGTTCCCCCTGCTGGAGCCCTTTGGTACTAGTGATGGGATAACCGAGTCATTAACCGGACTTAGTTCATTAACTCTCGTTCAGTAAAATT
>JAVQJF010007196.1:0-10573 GCA_036023855.1 Gadopsis marmoratus
TTGGGTCTGTAGATATAGAGTTGGCTTGAACTTGCTCTATATCTACAAGTGCTATGAGATAACTTTGTTATGATATAGCGCTATATAAATAAAATTTGATTTGATTTGATTTGATTTAATGACTCTGGCGATACCCTGACTTTTCCACTTATCCTCTCAAGTACAATCTGACAGTGCAGAGCTGAGCCTGGCGAGCTGAGGATATATAAACCCTTTTGATTTAGGTAACACCGTGTCGTTACGATTGTCAGTTTGTTTCACCTTTTGTGTGTTTGTATACAGATAAAAATGCAGGAAAGGACGGGAATGACGGCGTGATATCAATCTATTTGATATCGGTTACTAATATATGGCTTCTCAGTCCATTAGACAACCGCATGCTTCCTGACTTTTGCATCCTGACAAGTAGCAGCAGTCTGAAAGCAGCATCTAACTTAATCTATGTGCTTGAGCCCGAGTGTCATGAAGTTGCATGTTAGCGACTCATTCCGGATGCACAGACATTTAGGAAGCAACTGCTGAAGCCAAAGCCGAATGTAGTAAACCTCTATGGGCAGCAGAGTGCACAAACAACTCCTGCACTCGTGCCGTTAAGTTTGCAAATGTCGAATCAACAGCAATCGCACTTCCTCTGTATGTGCTCACAATCCCAAAGCATCGCAGTTATTGTCGCTTTCAGCCACAGCCTGAAACTGGGTGGGAGAGTCTTTTTTGCCCATCACGTAGATCGCCTGCCAATCAAACTGTTTCCAGTTCGGTGATGTCTCTCTGCATTTCCTCCATGGGATGCCAACGAGGCGAGGTGTAGCAAAAGGGTGTAGAGGCTGAGCTATGACTCATGTCAGACACTTGTGCCTGGGTGTTGGACTCATTTGGACAAAATATCTTTGGGTGACTACGCTTGCATGCACACTAATCTTCCACTATTATTCTGAATGTGACAGTTTTCCAAATGCGATATGGTACTTGTGAACAGCATACTCTGAATTTGGTCTTCTCCTGGGTGTAGCATTTTCTGATATTCGGGTTTTATGAGCGTTCTTTGGACGTGTTTGCAGCTCAATCTGCGCCTCAGTCTGCGACACGCGGCCTCTCGCCTGTTTACACTCAGCCAACGGTTTGCGAGGCTGCAGGGGTGGAGGTGTACGCACAGAACACGGAGGCTGAGTTCACATAGTAACAGGTCCCCCCCCCCCACCAGTGGAAAACTTCTTCTTTGAAGCAGAATGGCTCAAGCGGCTGCAGCCTGTTAGGGCATCGACTCCTGGGGCCAAGTTTCAGGATACCTAATTCCTGCAGCGGCTCTGGAACCAGCAGGGCAGAGCTCCCTGTTGGCCATCTCTAAACCCGTGTGTTGATGTACTCCTCTGTACTCTACGGTCACGCTGTCGTATGAGAAGACCACGCCAGTGTCCAGCAGCGGTTTCCTACCGAGGTGCGCCGAAAGTCAACCCACAATGGAGGCTTTTCAGTCCAAACCACAGGTGATTTATCTGTTCCTGCGGACCCCTGCAGACACAGGAGCATGAAGCAGATTCACTCAGTGATATTGGTTTCTGCCACAGACCCCCTGCCTTCCCTTCTGCCCATGGCACTGCAGACATATTTAAGACAGGCACGCCTCTACATTAACTATACACGACATGTGATTGAGCTGCCCTGGGTTGAAAGCCTGTCCGAGTGAAATCCCAATAAATCTGATGTGATCTTTACTGCTGGGGCTGAGTGAGGTTCTAAAATGACTTGTAAATTTTCACATACTGCAAGAGGAATCAATTGAAGGGTTTTCAGGCTTTGGCTGGTGTCTGTGTGCATTAAGGGATTTAAATATTCAGGAGAGAAGTGGAGCTGAACTGAGCAGTTGGATTTTCCGACTCTATAGTATCAGAGGGGCCGTGACCAGCAGGTTTTTAAATGCCACAGCAGATGGAAAGCTATGTAGTTGTGCTTTATTACAGTTCTGTCTTTGAAAGCCCATCACCAGCATGTGCAGTATCACCTTGATCGTGTGACACAGTTTGGAGTCTTTTGCGTGGCTTTACATTAAAACGTTCAAAAAATGGCTAAATGGTAAATGAAACGATGCAATTCAAACAAAGTCGTCATTTACGTGAAAATGAGAATCAGGATTTTCTATTATCCAAAGACGCAAGTGGGCTCACTTGTCATTGGACAGATGTTTGATATACTGGACTGCGATCCGCCGTAACATTCAGAAATTGAGCGTCCCCATCTGCAACAACCTGTGATGCTCTGTGTGTTCTGACTCCTTTCTATCAGAACCAGCATTCACTGTTTCAGTTTGAGCTACAGAAGCTCTTCTGTTGGTTCGGACCACACGGTCCAGCCTTCGCTCCCCACGACCATCAATGAGCCTTGGCCGCCCATGACCCTGTCTCTGAAGCCAACGTTGGCCTTCAGTGGTTCTCCTTCCTTGGACCACCTCTGGTAGGTGCTGCCCCCTGCAGACCAGAACACCCCACAGGAGCTGCAGTGTTGGAGATGCTCTGACCCAGTCGTCCAGCCATCACAGTTTGGTTCCTTGTCAAAGTCGCTCACATCCTTCCGCTGCCCATTTTTCCTGCTTCAACATCAACTTGGAGACAAAATGTTCACTTGCTGCCTCATATATCCCCCCCACTGACAGCTGTCATGGTAACCAGATAATAATTCACCTGTCAGTGGTCATAGTTATGGTTGATTGCTGTATATGTTGCTGTCAGATTATTTTGTAGTTTTTTGTCTCCTATCAATAAAATAAATACATTATTGCACAGGGAAAAGATAACATTCTGTAACTTTGTTGTCATCACATAGAACAAGCTGCTTCACTTGTGTAAAAGAACAACACCTCTATGTCCAGTGAACAGAACCCAACACTTCTTGCAGCTGTTTCACAGTAAAGCCATCCGAGGCATCTTTGCTGGAAGGCTTTTACTGTGGCCCAGATGCAAGACTTTACATTAACAACATCGCAACATGCTAGTTTTTTAAAGTGTCGCTTGCATCATGCTCATTTCCTTTATTCAGTGGCGTCCTAAGACAAGCTGCCTTTAGATGTTTTAAACAAGGAAACCCCAGAGAAATATCTGTTTTCATATTGAACATGATCTGCAGAGGCAATTGTAACAATCCTTGTTCAAATTGTTCTGACTGTAAATCTGTATAATCGACTAAATGAGGGAATTATATTGTGTGTTCATTCAGCCAGTCTTCTAAACCACCTACCCCAGCCGGCATTGGGCTTGACCCTGACAGACTGTCAGTCACATCCAGTATAGACAGACCACCACGTTCACACTCACACCAATGGACAATATTTAGTATCATCACTTCACCTAACCTGCATGAAGACACTGCAGCACTCAGATGACCTTCTGGCTGTAAGTAGCACTGCTAACCACTGACTTCTATTTTACTGCATTATGGGAAAATAAAATAAAGGTGCCGCAAGATTCGCCTCGATATCTTAAACCCACCTAATCTTTCCTTTAAATGTTTCTTAAACCTGGTCAAAGTTTGACCTCATACTGTTTGTCTCAGATCAGATCAGTTCCTCACCACAGCTTCTGGTGTCCATCACCTTTCTATTGTTCTTTAATGTATCTGTCAAGCCACTGAACTCCATCAGTGGTGTCCACCGATAAATGTGGCTGTTAGCTATACGTCTTCACTCAACATTTCTGTGTTGCTGCTCAACCCCCATCAGCTGCTGCATGGACACGCGCACACACACACATATACATACACACACACATATTCCAGCTCCCCCTGTCCACATGTCAAAGTGTCCCTGGGCAAGACACTGAACCCCTAAGTTGCCTTCTGTCTCTGACCAACACAGGACAGGGATGTGCACTGGACTTGGTCCCCGGTCGCCATAGAAGGCTGACCGCTGCTCCAGCTCCCGTCGGAAGAAGGATGGCCGGATGGGTCAAAAGCAGAGGATACATATCAACGTGGAACGCTTGTGTATATTTGTATCATGACTGACCAATAAACGACCTTAGGGTCCTATTATATATTATATATACACACATACACACGCACACACACACACACACCTTAAAATTCCAACATCTGTCTCGCTGGGTAATAAAGCATGTGATGAATCAATCAGTCAAGAGACACACACACACAATGAGCCAGTGATGCATGAGACAGATGCATAGTACACCTGGCCACAGGCTTACGACAAAATGGAAATGATACATGAAGGAAGAGAATAGAGTGGAAAAACAACACACACACACACAGGTCATTGTTGTGTTTTGCCAAGCTGATATCATTGTACTCTACAGAATATGGATCAAAAGGTTCTTCCAGAGCAGAAGTAGCTGTTATCACTTGTTTTACCGCCCAGTGATCCGTCAGTCAGCTGTTACCTGTAACAGCCTGAGGATCGTGCAAAGTGACCCATGTGTCCGTGGTGGACTCCAGTATAAAAGCTAAACAATACGCACTTTTGTAAATCCTGGTAAGATCTATTGAGAATATAGAATAACAACATGACCATCTTTATATAAAGTCTTAAGTAAGAAAACATAGTGAGCGCTCCGTCTTCTTTATTGTGATTATCACTCAACAGAGTGTGAGTTCAGAGTGCACGTGGACCGCTGGAATCAGGCAGCATTTTGGTGCAATCCATGATCCAAATATAAATAAAAGGGCAGCTCCACCACCAAACTTCAAAACACAGACCTGGAACACTCCCAAAGAGATTGACAGGTCTTTTAACACATGGACCAAACAACAACAACACAGTTATTCATGTTTTGGATTCTGTGAAACACACAGAAAGTACATATTAATTTATGTAAAGTTACAGCTAACCTGAAATCCATACAGTGCGCGAACATTTATCCACAGGACATCTAAAGGTAGTGAAAGAACAGAGGATAAACAACAGCAACAGGTTAGGATGTAATGGTTTTAGGGATGTTTTGGTGGCGCTGTCAGAGCTCGACACAGCCTGACTCAGAGAACTCTGTCTGCGGAGCGTCACAGTGGGTTGCAGCAGAAACAAACCAACAGAAGCAACTGTATCTTTGGTTACTGATCATACTGCTACACTTTGTCATATCTTTATTGATCCACTGTGTCAATTAAAAGTTACCCTAGACTTTAAAAAACCAACAGAGCTTAAAATGTGACTGAGACACAGAGACACATCATGCAGCAAAGACCTGCTCCTGTTCAGGCTGACAGTGAAACGGTTTCAGAGCCACACTGAGCTGTCACTGCCACCAGCTGTCCGTCATGATGTGTGTGTTTCCAGGAACACTGCGTTGCTGCTTTGCAGTGTGTACAAACACAATCAGTGGCCAGTCTGTATAGAGCCAGCAGGGCAGAATGAACACGTGGCCTCAGAACTGTGATGCAGTCTGACTCTCAGCCACACGAAGGCCACCAGTAATGTGAACAAGCTCGGGAAGCTGCTGCTGAGTGTGAGCTGGTGTCATTCACATGAGGACTGGATTATGCAGATAAAACTCAACCACTCGTCTCTCTCTTCACTCACACAGCCCAACTCAACAGTGAGACTCAGCTGGACGTCCAAATGTGCTCGCTAGACAACTAATACGCATGTGTGTGCTTCAGCTGACATGCTGTATCGTGATACATGTGAAGAACAGAGTCCAGCTGCATGGTGTGACACAGGTATAGCCCCTTATTGTCTTCTTCCAGTGGTTGCTTCCAGAGCATGAAGGACATTGAAGCACCGACCTGCTTATGCATCCATCCAAGATGCATAGAGTACTCTTCACCTCACCAAGATCCTGTTGGCTTCCACCATATCAACAAGGAAACCACAGTCCCGGGTTCAGCTGACTCTACAGCCAGACATGTCCTTGGGCGAGACACTGACACTGCTCAGTAAGACCACTCAGTACAAGTGAAACCTGGACTTTTTAGTCCAGATTCCTTGTGAGACAGACTACTGAAATAATGTCCATGACTGCCTTTCTCATCACGTATTGCTTCCCTCAATTAGGCATTAAGGCAAGTAACAAACTATCAGACACATTTTGACCAACGTGCGTACACATGATGGTCCAAAGAGAGAAATAAGAAGTAAAGATGTCCTCCACTCACCCTGTAATGTTTGGCAGAAGAACACACTCCTCACAGCTGGAAAACAAGCTTCAGCTCTCCTTCATGTGGTACCTCAGCGCTGTCTGGAAGATGAATGAACCGACTCAGCCCCCGCCAGACGGTTAGCTGGGGAGGGGTGGGTCCTCTTCACCTGATTGGATGGAGAGCCTTGTCAATCACAAGCCCGAGCTGTGGCCGCGTGCGACGGTTCCCTCGCGTCCTCACGTCTCTGTGCACGACAGCAAGTGAGAGAGGGAGGGAGAGAGAGGGAGGGAGAGAGAGAGAGAGAGGCAGAGAGAGAGAGGGAGAGAGAGAGAGAGGGTGGGAGAGAGAGAGAGAGGGAGAGTTAAAAGGAACTACAGCAGATAATTGTTCAGTATCAGAGCAGTTACTCTCATCGCCTGTTACTTCTCCTAATTTATCTAGAAATATTCTAGTTTTCTAGAGTTATTGTATTATGTGACAGAACTGGAAGTAGCCTAATCCTAACCCACCACAAAACTGAAAGAATGTAGGTCCTGCTCTTTGCTTTCGTTGCTCTTTGTTCCTGGTTTAACTCGTGCAAAGTTTGACACTAAGTGTATGTTTCAAGTGTATCTGCTGACGTTTCTCTGTCCACACTTTACATCTAACGCCTGTATGAGCAGGAGTTTGTGACATGAGGAAATACTTTGTGGTTCCAGAATTAGAGCTGTTGACTGTCATCTCTCTGGAGTTGTTGGCACCTCGTGTCGGTGTTCTGGTTCCAGCTCCTCCTGTCCACTCGTCCAAGTGTCCCTGGGCAAGACACTGAACCCTAAGTTGTCCCCAGTTGTGCGTCTATCCTGCCCTGACCTGTCCCTGACCAAGACAGGACAGGGATGTTCACTGGACCTGGTCCCCGGTCACCATAGAAGGCTGACCGCTGCTCCAGCTCCCCTCGGAAGAAGGATGGGTCAAAAGCAGAGGATACATTTCAACGTGGAACACGATTGTATGTGTGTGTTTGAACATTGTTCTCTGCACGTGTGAATATATGTATGATGATTGACCATTAAACGACCTTGGGGCACAATTATTACAAAGCCAGTCATACTTGTGTAAGTATGCGTGATGCGAAAGGTGAGGCCTGTAGTCCACATCCAGCATACTGAGCATGGACGCCTCCATGAGGCAGGAGACAGATTACATCCAGCAGGTAAAACTTTATAAATGAACAAGACTTGCATATTCACGCATTCTGGGTGTTTTAATGAGACAGAGGAGATACCAGATCCCATCAGACACAACGTGTCAGAGTATTTCCTCATGGACTTAAACATGTCTGCAGGAGGACGTTATTGTGTCTGCAACTGTTTCGCCAGCAGCAACGGTGATAATGGACTATTCTGCAAAACCATGGATGACGTTTATAAAATTCTTTCTTTCTGTATATTTCTACACATAGCAACTACGGTACGGTGTAGTTACAGAAATCTGTGGTTTTGGCAAACCAACTGTGGTTAATGTCTGTCAGTCAAACTGACACAGACTCACTTTCTGCTGTCTTGCAAAGAATATGAGGACGTCAGACGCAGCTATTATGGCCAACATTTCCATATTTCATCTATTAAGTGAGAGAGAAAAGCTCCAGGTGTTACGGAAACAAAGACCGCTGTCTCTACTTCGTCTCTTAATGGCTCAAATGTCATTTTAAGAGAGAAATCGTGACTACGAAGAATAATTTACTATGTTAAATAATTATTTATTTTATTTATTCTGAATTAAATTGGTTAATATAGATAAATTAAAATCCATTGGCATTATTAGTTTATACAAGATACCTATAAGAACAATCAAGCAGATTTGATTTGATGAACTGAACAGAAGGAAACTGCTGTTTCACTAATGTCAGCTGCTTCAAATGTCACTGCTGCTGATGTATTGAGTGTGTGAGGGGGTTAGTGGGGGGGCTTTCATATCGGTGATTTTATCAATTATTTGATTCTTTTGGTTTTTCCTCCTCATCTATGTGCTGCCCATCTATTTGTGCTCACAAACAATACTTATCAATACTTGTTGTTCTTATTACATCCTAGAGCCAACATAAGAGTGTTGGAGGACTGAAGAAATAGTAGAAAGAGACAGAAAACCAGGGCCTCTGGTTGGCAGTGACGTGACCTTTAGCAGAAGGTCAACGTCCATCACTGCAACACACACACACACTTATCGGATGCTGTGGAATGTGTGTGTGTGTGTGTGTGTGTGTCCTTCAATCCAACTTAAGCATCATTCACTCGGAAAGACACCCAGATAACCACATGAAGCAACCAGTTTCAGCCTGAGCGTGTAGAAGGGATGTAAATGGCTGTAATCATAGAGGACACAATGAGCAGGACTTATTCATTTTAAAGGAATAGTTTGACATTTTGGGAAATACACTTATTCACTTGTTTTTTCTTTTTTGCTGAGAGTTAGATGAGAAGACTGATCCCACTCTCATGTCTGTAGGATAAATATGAAGGTAGCTGGTATTAGCTTTGCATAGCTCAACGGCAGCTAGCGGTACTGTCTGCAGGTAAATGAATCTGCCAACCACAGCTCACTAATTAACACCTTTCAGTATATTGTTTGATTAACGCATATGTAACAGAGTTTGTATACTTATGATTCCACTTGTTATCAAGTGGAAATTATTTTATATGTATTTGGGTAGGATATTGGCTCAAGGGCGCCCTCTCTCAGAGGTAGATGACTGGCGTTTCTAAAATGTTGCCAGTCTATGAGAGCCGTGTCCGAGATAATAAAGTGGCAACGTGTGATGACCAACAATCCTTCTGCTCATCATTTTACTACACAACGCAGAGTCGAAGGGGTTCTTGAACCAGCCAGTGTAGCTGAGTGCTGTTACACACACAAAAACCAAAGTGTAAAAATGACAGGTTGTGGTTTTACTGGGGTTATGTGAAGGTCTTTTGTTATCTTTGGACAGAGGCATTTCCAGTCTTTATGCTGAGCTCAGCTAAGCAAACCAGCTGCTGGCTGTACCTCCGTATTTCCCATAAAGACACAAGAGTGGTATCAATCCTCCTGTCTAACGCTTGGCAATAAAGCAATATGTGTATTTGCCAACATGTTGAACTATTCCTTGACGTATTATATAAAAATATTCTTTCTTCAATTTGTCTTTCTGCCACTCCTTCCCTTCTCCTGCCTCTAATTCAAATATGTATTATTGAAACTGCATTAATTGATGTAAAATTAATCTCTCGCCCCTCTAATTGAAATATGCTTTATTGAAAATGGCATGAATATAGTATGAAGCCCTCTCCCTTTAGCTTCTATGAATATTCATGTGTGTGTGTGTGTGTGTGTGTGTGTGTGTGTGTGTGTGTGTGTGTGTGTGTGTGTGTGTGTGTGTGTGTGTGTGTGTAACAGAGGGTTGCCACGGGAGACAACCCATCGAGCCTGTCCTGCTCCCCATCCCTCTCTTGTCTCTTTCATCTCTCCTCTGTCACCATCCTACCATTCATCTTCACTCGTACTGCTCAGTGTTGTACTTTCTTCTGCTTCTGTCACTGCAGGTTTGTGCTCTTTTTATGTGGCTTCATATCTCTAACTCTCAAATTAATTCCTCTTCCAGTGGAAACAATTGGTATTATCACTTCACAGGCTGATATTAGTATCACGAGTAAAGAAAGATTATTTCTCAATGTGCTATTAGATTAATAAGAGCATGAAGATCCACTTTGCAGGATCACAGCAAGTAGCAGTGATCTCAGGCCTATTCCCTCAGCGAGAGGCGATACAATCTTATTCATGCTAATTGATCGGCAAGCTGCCAGCCTGATAATGAAATTCAAACCTCCATTCATGTCTCAGGGTGCATGTGTGTGTGGTGTATAATTCTGTGCGGTGGCGGCCTGTAAACTGTCTAATTGACCTTTCCACACTCCACAAAGGACGGCGCCCATCTCCTTCCGGCTGCTGTTCCCTCCCTTCTCCTCTTTTTCCCATCCTCCTTTTTCCATTCTCCCTCAACACTTCCTCCAGCTTCTCCCCTCCATCGTTCATACGTACGTTTTTGTTTGTCGGAAAATTAATCAGATTTTTATGAAATTTGGGAGGATGATGCATCTCAACAGAGAGTCAGTGGTGGAATGAAACTAAGTGCATTTGATTTACATCTGTCGGCAGCTTTACTTACTAGTTACTTTTCAGATTACAGGTTTCTATACCATTCCTGTCCAGGGAAATTTCTCATTTAATCCATCCATCCATCCATCCATTTTCCTACACTTATCCGGGGCCGGGTCACGGAGGCAACAGGCTCAGCAGGGTTGTCCAGACGTCCCTCTCCCCAGCAACACTTTCCAGCTCCTCCCGGGGGACCCCAAGGTGTTCCCAGGCCAGTTGGGATATATAATCCCCCCAGCGCGTTCTGGGTCTACCCCGGGGTCTCTTACCAGTTGGACGTGCCTGGAAAACCTCCAAAGGGAGGCGTCCAGGAGGCATCCTT
>JAVQJF010007208.1:0-13477 GCA_036023855.1 Gadopsis marmoratus
TTCAGGTTAGCCTCATCTGTGCGCACACACACACACACACACACACACACACACACACACACACACACAACTGCTGCTGCTGAATCAAACTCTACAGCAACACACACAAGCCTTAAGTCAATATCACTGCTTCAGCTGCTGCTAGTTGCTTTCCCCCAGTGACACACACACACACACACACACACACAGACAGACTGATGCTTAAAACTCCAGCCAACTTCTCATGGTGGCATTGTTCAAATACGCAGCTGCCCCGGCTCTGATTAATTCATTACAGGGTCAGGCACAGTATACTGTATGTGTGTGTGCATTGTGTGTACGGAGCCAAGGAGGGGGACAAAGACAGAAACAGAGAGAGAATGAGGGAAAGATGGCAACAGTGAGGAATGAACAAGGAGAGAGGGAGGGTGCACGTCGGGTTCGGATTATTAGTGCTCCCTAGTGGTCAGCACAGGATTTATTCACATGATTTATTACATTGTCCCTGCTCTGGGATTTTGTGTTTATTCCCACTCACATTCATCTCATATTGTATTTATCATGTGCAACTTTGATTTTGCCACTGCCAACGACTTTGAGCCTCTTAAGCAGGCTTGACATATACGTCCACCACCATCACCACACCCACACTCTTCTTAACACCCCCCAATCCACCAGCTCCCATCAATCCCGACCCACATATACAAACGACCCAACAATGAATTCTAAGAGGCAGACTAATAAAGGCAATTGTGTTGATGTATGTAGCTCTTAGCCAGGGTTACTGTGTGCCAATGGACAATGTTTTGCCGAATTCCGTCCCCATTGTTCCATTTGAAACAGAGTTAGGAAAATACCCCATTTATCGTCCGTCAAACAACGGCCTCATGTTTCCATATAAATGTTAATGCTCTCTCCCCGAGCACACAGTTTAGTCTAGGGGGGGTTTGTCTGAATACGAGGAAGAAGGAGCTGCAGTCAACAGGAGAAAAGCTACAAGGCATTTTAGGAATGAGAAAGTAATCCAGCTTTTCACTAAAATCCATTTTTTGAAAATGTCATACTGGATTAATGAAGGCCTAACATGGTCATTTTGGAGATTTATTTTGTCCAGTCAAGGAAACAAGGGGGTGAATGAGAAGATTTGCCAACACTTTGGGAATTGGGAACACTGTCTTAGATAAAACGTTTATCAAAATAAAAACATAAAAATTGTATATCATAATATTACAAGCAGAATATAATACATGGTTAAGCTGATTAATCAACATAAGTCAGTTTTCAAGCAAAAATGCAAAACATTTGATCATTTCCAGCTTTGGGTTTTGGACTGTTGGTTGGACAAAAAACTAAAAATGGACAACAGTTTACATCAACTTGGGCTCTAGGAAATTGTTATGGGCATTTTTCACTCTTTTCAGGTGTTTTATAGACCAAATGATTAATCTATTATGAAAATAATTGATAGTGGCAGCCCTATTATGCACAATGACAAAACTACAAGCACATACATAAACACATAAAATACACAAATGCATGTACAAAAACATGTCATATATTAAGAGTGACTTCTTTCATGGCTTGAGAAAAATTGTAAGAAAGATGTACATGGAACTATTTACAGTATATAGATCTGGAGGCAACCATGGAGGGTTTTGAACGGTGACCCTGAAGGTCAAAGCACAAGATTTGACAAAACAAACATTTCACAAAACGCTGACATTTCTCATAACACGACATTGTGTTTTTCCATGAGAAAAAGCACAGAACCTTTAAACTATCAGCTGCAACTGAAAACTGCAAACTAACCTTAAAATCAGGAGCTGCAAACAAACTCTACAGCGAGCAGACAGCCAGTGAATGTTTCTGCCCGTAACGAGTACACCCAAGATCAAGATGGACTTGAAGTAAAAACAAGCAGCCAGTCCACAGGGAGACCTCACTATCCATATTTCTTTCTCTCTCGTCAGTTCCCTCACTCTTCTGCTCATCGTGTGATCTATCCCCTTCATCTCTCCATCCGTCCCTCCATCTCTCCTTCTTCTCTCTTTGCCTCTCAAAAGGCATGCAGATAAAACTTTTCTCCTCAGCACCATGGAGACAGATAGGCATGCTAGAATAAACATTTCATAATGGAACTATTGATTTGCCGTGGGTGTTTTTTTTTTATATCATTGCAGATAGAAGTATTCTCAAGATTATATGAAGGGTTTCTTTATTTGTTTATTTATTCCATTCAATCAATGAAAGCTGGGAAAGCAAAAAAAAAAACAACGCAGGAGTGATAAAACAAACAAAAAACTATTTTTAACAGCAAAAGTTATATCAAAAGGATAGGTTTTATTATAAAAAATATTTATATAAAATATTTTAGTGAATAACAACAACGTGAGTAAAACCAGAGATGAATTATCTTGTTGTTGACCAGGGCCGTTCATTTCAATTTAAAGCCTTCATCCATGTTTCTCATGGCAACATATAGATTGGTTTCATGTATTCACTAAAGAGACCACCCCACCCCCACCCCCACCCCCCTCCAATGCTACAGCTCCTCCTGCTGGTCGTAGAGAAACACAGTGGAAATAAGGCATACCCTTTAAATCATCCGATTAAAATTATTGTGGATGCATTATTCTGTTCTGTTCAAGCATGAAAAAAAAGTTACATTTGATGGATAAACATGCATGTGTATGGAATTGTGCTTTAGAATCCTGCTGTGACTGCATCACCTACGGGAGTGTAAGAAAGCTGCCAAACAGTAAAGGCAATAAAGTCCTGGAAAAACACAATAAAGTCCTGGAAAAACACTGATTAGTTGTCATTTCTTTCCAGTCGCTGACAATGACTTAGAAAGAAAAAAAGCAAGTATAATATTGATTTTCTAAAATTGGTGCTGGTTATTTTATCCCCAGCCTCTGCAACACATCTTTGCGTATACTCGATTTTCAGTAATACAGAGCGAAATGTCCACATCTGGTAGGCAGGTACAGTAAGTGTTGATTCCATTATTGGCTGTCTACATGTCAGGCTGAATGAACATGTCAGCAGCACGTTTAAGTTGTCACCAACTTGCACTGAGCTTGAACAGCCTTATTCAACGGTGACAATGACGCCCGATCAGACACACATCAAGAGATCCAAAGATCTCAAGTGGCTTGAGAGGCTACTTTAAATCCTGGAGGAGAATGTGAATCCCCTTCATCTTTCTCTCACTCTTCCCAAATTTTCTCCAACTGCACCATCCCATCTCTTTCAGACATGCTTCCCACTCTTTCTCCCTCTCTCTGGAACACTCCCTCTTATTTTCTTTCTTACTTTCCTCCTTTCTCTCTTTCTCCAGCTTTGTACTTTGATTTTTCTCTTCCCACCTCTGTCCCTCTATTATTGTGTTTGGTTTCACATGCTCTCAGGGTGCTTTGTATCCCCCAGACACAATGCCATCCATTCATATTACATCAAGAGACACTGACACCAATTATTTGAAGGGTACATAAGGCTGCACAACCCCATGATCCAAAGCATGAAAAGAGAATTGAGACAGATGGACAGAGAGCGGGCAGAAAGACAGATGAGAAAGACAGATGAGGGAGATTTGAGCTTAGTTTGGGGTGAAAATATATGTAGAGTCTGGTGAAGTTTTGACGGAGTTACAAACTTTACTGGACTGGAACCAGCAGCTGAGAATGGCAGCTCAATTCAAGCATGGTAAACTTAATTTGCTTTTATGTTTGAGCCAAAACGCTTAGACTCATCCTTTCAAAACCTAACTTAATCCTAGCAAAACAGAGATTGTTGCCTAGAAAACTTAACTCTTGTTATGATTATTCTGACAGCAGCAGTTAGTTTCAGTTGAACGTGCTGTTGCTATAGCAACCCCTACTGGGACCATTCCCCAGCAGTTGCTGTGACCAAACAAATATTGACAAGCATTTTTTATCTACTGCCGTAACACCCATGTTGGAGCATTATCTGCAGGTACTCTTTTTTATCATAGTTGTGTGATTATTGATCCATAATCATTAATGAAGATATGATTTGCAGCAGGATGACTGACGAAATCAGCAGCTCAGCTTAAACTATACACCAAAACTATGGAATTCCCTACCTGGCTGTAAGAGATGCAAGCTCTGTGAACATTTACAAACAGCAATTGAAAACATATATATTTAGCTCGGCTTTTAACTGTCACCCTTCCTGTGTTTTATCTTTGGCATTTTTTATTGTTGTTAGAATATCGGTTGCTATTTTCGGCCTCTTATCTTTGTTAATCATTTGTTTGCTTGGTTTTATTGCGCAGTTTTATTTCTTCACTTCTATTGTACAGCATTTTGAGCAACACCCTCTATATGAAAGGTGCGTTATAAATTATGTTTATTATTATTATCATTATAAAATCATTTAGTGTGTGAAGATTCTTAAATCTTCAGATCCGGATGCTGCCAGTCGCTCTCATAAAGATTTTTTTAATCATGTTTGATATTTGCGGCCGATGGCGTCACTTGTGTGTTGCCCAAGGGAGACGTACCAGCTTTATACCAAAGTTCGCTCACTTACAATTCCCTCTGTATGCTACACAGTCCACATTGCCCTCCCCCTATTCTTCCAGTCTCTCCCCCGAACTCTGCACTTCTTCCCCCTCCTTTTTTGGCCTTTTTAGTGCAAATTGAACTTCATATAAACAATGCAAGCTCCTGGATGCCATCCATGGTTGTTTTGCTACAGCACCACCACACGGCAATCTCACGGGATTTACAGGGTCATCTATCGCAAGACCTCCAGTTGTTACTGACCAGTTCATAATTGTGTTGTCTAGTATATTTGCTCAGTTGTCAGGTCTGAGCAAACAAAAAACAGAAAAAGTTGGTGGAAACTATCTTTGTGTGCTTTGTCCAGTCGTTGTAGGTTACAGCTAGTCTTTGGGTTTGTCCCAAGCTTAATATAACAATCAAAGTAAAGAAAAGAGTAAATACTCTACAATTCTGCTAGCGCTCGCCCTCCCAGCATATTTTAAAAATGCAACAGAGTGACCTTACAAAACACTGAAACATTGAGAAAAAAGATGTCACTCTCCTTCACATCACAGCATCTCAAAGAACGCCCTTCCTCCTCTCCTACATCCTTCATTGGCACATTCATCCCTCAAAATTTGTTCTCCCTCTCTTGACTTGCTGCTCCATTTCTCCCGTTTTGTGTGGGCACTACCTTCTCCTCTTAAGCTACTGTCATTGTTTTCCATTTGAGAAGACTCGAGGCTCTTAAGGCATCTCCAGGAAACACACCGATGGAGATGGAAAAACGGGGAGAGGGACAGAGAACCGGGGGCTGAATCCGGGATCTGCAGCCAATCTACCGTGATGCTTCGCTCTGCAGTTCTGGGAGTGAAGTCAATCTCCCGCTTCATAATTTTGTTACACATATTCCAGCTCAGATGTGCACGGACACTCGCAGCCACTATAGAAATCCTACTTTTTATCACATGTACTGCCACCTCCACCCGCTCAACTCCAACTGTTTAGGAAAATCCAGCTTTGCTCTCATTTCTGATTTGGAGGTTAGAAGGTTTAGTCTGTTAATAAGTTGGTTGAAAGGTTTAAGAACTGTGATATAAATATACTGCATCAGTTGAACTAATATGTGTTAAACATGCATAACATGTATGCATAGGGCTCATTATTTATAGTTTATAGAAACAAAAAAAAACCAAATATGACCATTGTTAAAGTGATATAAATTAATAAATATTTGGGTGAAAATTGGTATTCCCATACCATTTTCAATGCAACCATTCTGTAGTTCAACCATTTCTTTTCTTTGTACTTAATTAGAACGACTAGTGCACAAGTTGATTGTGTTTTCTCCCCATTATCCTTTTTTAAAAATTATTCCCTTTCTACTGTGTAGTTCTTGCTAGTGCGAATACTCACAAATTATAGGCTACAAAGGCTGCAGCTGCTACTAGTACAGGTGACAGGTAGCCTATGGTGTGAGTTGTGACATCTGTCAAACACACACAAATGACAGTGTGGGACATTGTAACAGTGCTGCTGCTGCTTACAGCCCTGCCGCACGGTGTAATTATAGAGCAGACTGGCTCAGAGCTGTTCCAATTCTTTTCTCCTTTACGTCCAGGATAAAGCCACAGGCTGCAGTAAACAGACCCATGACAGATTCTGGAGTTTTGCGTTACAAGCCGTCCATTTTCATTAATCATAAGTTCTTTGACATCCCCCAAAAAAAGTACATTATGTGGAATTCTGATACAGCATCTCCCACTGTTTTGGGTCAAGTTTGATTTAACCCAGCTAGTTTTGAAAACGCTCTCCCAGTCAACAGACGCAATAGATAAAAATGATAGATCAGACACAGATGGTATGCCCCCTGCAAACACACAACCTAGAAAACCTAATAACAGCCTACTTAATGGGTCAACCCTAAGATGGGGTTTATGATGTATTGGGCAATCTTCTGCGCACACCCCGGAGCGCTCCAGCCATTTACTCCCTCCGCAGCATTCATAAGGCCTGAGATACAGCAGTCTGGATGGAGCAGAGACAAAGATGGAGGTATGAGAGAGAGAAAGAAGGGAAGGATGGAAAAGGTGAATGAAAGGGAGGGGAAAAGATCTGAAACAACCTTTATGGTGAAAGAAAATCCATATTAGACCGGCACTGGCATGTTGTCCCTTCTCACTCTCTCAGTAATGACTTTCTGTGTAACTAAAACATCAATTCTTGGAGGCAACCAGTGATGACCCCATCCTCAGCTGTTTTCATTACAAATGAAAGGAACATTATGTAATATATAACCTAAATTGCCCTCCGAAAAGTGGTTGGAATTTGAAAAGACCCCCAGCTGGTTCCATCCTTTGGCAAAGCAGTTGCTCAGCAATTGGTATTGATCAAAAACACATCAACCCCTGCAGAGGAAGGTTTGACAGAAGTGAGATATACCACAACTCTGTGTTTTCTGGGGATGTACCAATTTGACTTTTTCTCACCCAATACGGATTCTAATACCAAAACTCATACGCAATATGCATCCAATACCCGTGCTAACTTCTTACAACATTTTAATGTAAAAATCCTTGCCGCATGGAACGCATTGGGATGATTCTTATGTAAGTCCCCATGAAACTGGCTGAAATTGCATCATTGTTTTTTCATTTATTTTTGGTATTGACCAGTTTATGAGACTGCATCGTTATAAAGCATCACCGTCACTTAAATATATCCTGAGCTGAAGGCAGACACACCATGTTCATATTATCTAATACAATCCCCTATTTTTCCTGGTAAAACAAAACTGGGCTGCTTTACAACATTACACACCTCTTCCAAAATGTTTTTTTACTCCAGTTACTAAAAGGTTTCTGAGCTTCTGTCTTTTATAAAGATTTGTTGCACATGTAGGAAACGCCATATGCAATGTTTCAAATCAACCTCCAACAAAAACTGCAAAAAATCTAAATTGCATACATTTTTGGTAATGTTAGCTAATCGTTGTCAGTTCCATTTTTACAGTAAAAGTCCACTACTGCTGCCTTAAAGTGTTCAAAGTGGATCTGTCACATATGGCTGATTAAAATGGTCATCAGTTGATACCCGCTCCAACAAATCAGATCCTTGCTAGTGAAACAGCAGATGAAAAGTTGCATGTAACTCAATATATGGTCTTAGATGATGAAAAGTAAAATACAAAGACAAGACTGAATGTAAAAAATATAAAACTGGAAAGAAAACCAGAATATAAAATATACTAAAATGCATGTCCTAATTCATTAAAAGCTTGGATGATATCTCACTGAACAAATTAGTCAAATGAAAATGTGTCTACTAGTTTGTGTTTAAGGTCAGTTCAACACGGAGGAGAGGGAGCTTCTACACGCAGAAAAGTCACACATGCACCCAGCAGCTGTTACAACATATTGCCTCATGGTCCCTTTGGAGTTCCTCATGTTTAAAACACACAATCTCCATCCTAAAGCAAATCAGTTATTGATAATTAATTTAAGTCCTGAGAAGAATTTCTAAAAACAGCACTGGATTTGCAGCATTTCTGCCTCGCCCAGTTCAACACTTTTTCTCTTTATCAAACTTTCAGACTGATACATCTCAGACAGTCTCTGTAAAAATGATGCAAGAACAGCAAAGTTGAGATCTTCTCTTTCACTTTCTTCTTCTTACTTTCAGGTACCTCTCTCTCTCTCTCTCTGCTTATGGCAAATAATTCCACAGAAAGCATATATTTCCATCACACTTTTACATGAATGTATTTGATCTATTCTTGCATTGTTAATCGCAGTTGAGCGGTTGCTTATGGCCTTTTTTAAGCCCACATTCTCAATAGCAGAACTTTATCTAAATATAAATTTTTTTATTTTATTTTGAGCCTCATATTAATTTCTAAGGTCCCAACTTGACTACCACCCAGATGCTGCTTAGTCCATTCAAGTCATGACGTCACGATGAATATAATCCAATCTGTCAGAAGAATAAGGATTAATCCAAGCTTGCTCATTTATATTCATTTTTAATAAAATTAAATTGAGCAAACAAACTGGCAGATATTTTGCAGGCGACAATCTCAATCAAATGATGGCTCCGTTAAAAAGAAGAAGAAGCGGTAAAATGCTGCAATCGCCCTTTCCAATAAGAGCACAACAGTCAAAATTCATGCAGTACGCAAGTAAGTACAAAGTGTACACAGTGATAAAGTACCCGAATTGACACACAGCATTGGTGTAGTCTAGCCTCTTCACGCTACATGCCATCTTCACACGTAGAACTGTATTTTCTTGAAACATCAGCACCACAGACACATGATCAGCAACCTTTCAACAACTAGAAAGGGTTTCAGGTAAACATTTTCCCAAGAGCCCCTTTTGCCTAATCTCAAATCTTATTCTATATGTTCGTTTAGGGCTGCCCTCACCTAAAGTCTATTACTGATACTGTGTTACGATAGCAGAAGATGAACACAAACACACACACAGTGACAAACAACCTAAAGTACACATACTTCATACACACACAATTACAAACAGATATACACATTCCTGGCACATGGAATCTCACATTTCCTTGCTCACCAATCCCTTTACAGTGGCCATACAGATATCTACACCACTCACACATACAAACACACCTTCCTGTCTGTGCTTACTCAGATACTGGCCAATCGGTGATGCATGGGAGGTCAGTGGACTAAACATTCTCTCTCTGCAGGCTGCAGAGGTCTGCTTGGTCAGCACACAACTGCTCACCCTTATCAACAGATAGGGAATACCTGCAGGATTGCCTCAGTTTGAAAGTCGTGATGACTGTGTGTGTATACACTTTAGTGTGTTTTTGTGTGTGCCTATTCCTCCAGGGCAAACTCAGTGAGAAATCAACAGTGTGTGTGTGTGTGTGTGTGTGTGTGTGTGTGTGTGTGCGTGTGCGGGATGTTGTGTATCAGAGGATTATACGGAAAGAATTTCTCCTGCCGGTCTGAAGCTTTTGTTGCATGGCGAAAACATCCCTTAAAAGCAAATCCTTTTGTCTATTAAGAGGAATTGACAAGGGATTATGGTTAATTTTAACATTTGTTCTGGTTACATTGTCCAAAGGCATATCATATAACAAATCCCAGCCTCAGCATCCATATCAGATACAATCTGGATCAACACTAAACCCCTTTGAAAGCTTTGAGAGAAGCACATCATATTGATAGTTAGCTTTGAGGATAGTTAAGGAATTTACTTGTAGGGCCAGAAAAACTGAACAATATGGGCAATTAAAACATCATTTACCTTGCTGGAAAATTGTCAACAATTGCGCATTCGTCTCAGCAAAATTAATACACGGATCAGCCATAACTTTATGACCACTGACAGGTAAAGTGAAGAACATTGATTATCTGGTTACAGTTGGGGGGGTATATTAGGCAGCAATTGAACATTTTGTCCACAAGTTGATGTGTTGAAGCAAGAAAAATGGGCAAGCGCAAGGATGTGTGCGACTTTGACAAGAGCCAAACTGTGATGGCTGGACGACTTGCGTCAGAGCATCACCAAGAAGAGCTACTGTAGCTCAAACTGCTGAAATGGTTAATGCTGGTTCTGATAGAAAGGTGTCAGAACACACAGAGCGTCACAGTTTGTTGCAGATGGGGCTGTGTAGCTGCTGACCATGCGGTCATGTTACGAGTGTATATTTATACTTAAAATGGGGTATCATTAAGTCACTCTTCATCAATTGTTATAATCCTCAATCAAGCCCTGCTGTAATGGAAGGACGCTATGCGTTTATTCAGTCCTTCATGAAGCAGGTAAGTTATTTATATTAGTGAACTATGTTAATAGCACTGACTGGATTGGCACCACTTCATAGGCCCAAACTTCGTAGGACCACCAATCACCTCCAAAGTTATCAGATCTTCTGAAAATTATTCCTCTAAATTCCTATCAAATAATTTTTCGATTTTGCCTCCAGGCCAGTTTATCTCACTCTACCAGGTCTAATGTGCCCATCGCCATTTTAAAAATCTTCTTTTGAGCCTTAAAATGGTATCACAACTACAGCAGGATGATCGTCTATTCTGATTTGATAGTTTGCTTGCTTCCATTTTAGTTAGCTAATTTTATTTTTAACTTCTCTGTAAAAAACTTGGGTCAGCAGCTATTAGTTTCTAAATGTGATCTGTAAATAAACTGACTATTATAGTGAATGCTTGAAATGATAAAGCTGGGATAAAATGGGTCACAAATATATAGTGTCATTCTTACATGAGGCTGGGTACTGTAGGTTTTAGTAAACATTACTCAAAAAGGAGTAAATAATGCATTTGTTGGGAACTATTTTCTGGTGGAGGATTAATACACATTTGGTGCTCTAGTGAGTATTTACAGCGGCAGGTTTGTGTATGTGGGATTGACTCAAAATATACTACAGTGACCAGGTTCATGGTAATGAAAATACATGTCACTCGGTGCAACTGTGTGATAGTAATAGTTTTAGGAAAACTAAAGTCCAGAGGAATAAGCTGTATGACGCTTTAGATATTCAGGTAAAACTTGCAACATTCATGGTTGGTTGTGGACTTTTCATTGGATTTGTCGACAGTAAGAAAAATATAGAAGATCACCAGCTTTAACCTTTAAAACTACTTAAAACAAACAGGTATAGACGGTCTGATGATGTGCCATAAGAGAGCTATGGAGGAGCTGAGCTATAAGGGGTATCAGTTTCCTGCCCGGTCATATCTCTGCGGAGAAAGGCTTGTCAGACTGACTTTGCAACGGTGAAGACAAATAAACATGCAAAGGTCCATGTGGTGTCATTGTCAAAGACCAACTAAGAAGTGATTTCAAGATTTGTATCATAAATGGCTTAAAAATAATATAGCTTGAATGGGAACATGTGGGTGATGTGGGTGCAACTTAGTTCTGCCTATTAGCTGTGCCCTTTTGTATGCCTGTTTCCTACACCACAGAACATTTCTCTGTCCTCCTACAGAAGTTGCTATTTATTGGCTTAAAGATTTTATTTATATGACAATATATGAAAATGTGATGATGATGTTTATGGCTGTGTGAGCAATTACTCCCATGTGGCTTCACTGCGATTAGATAGACTGGTCTCTTGTGGTCTTACAAAGCAAATACTATGCATAAAGTGTGGGAGGGAAATCATTCGCTTTTTGAGTTGACATCTAGGTTGTAGTTTGGTGAAGTTTCTGACACCACAGTGGAAAGTAAAAATGTAGAGGAGCAATGGTAGATAAGCACATTATGTGTTTTATACGTATAACAAAGAGGAAACAACTTAACCTAACCTGAAAGCTCCACTGATCATTCACTCATTCTCACCTTTCTACAGTGTGGATATAAATTGGCTTTCCAATGAGGCCAATTAGCACCTGAACATCTTTTCTCAATGTGAGAACTCCAACGTGACAATTAAATATTGTCTAAAAAAGGGTAATCAGGAAATAAGTTTTACACAGCTTGTTATATCTTGTTTGTACTTGTTCTCAATATATTACAGCTCTCATAGGCAGTCAGCTCTACCATGTGGATATAAAACACAGGTCTCATTAATATAACTATTTGCACCATCACCACCACCGTCTTGCTAATCACCAAATTTAACAAGAGTAGGGGTAGTGGGGGCATGAGATGATAGAAGGTATGAGTAAAGGTGCAAATAATGTTGGGTGATGTGGAGCAGGGATGGCAGAAAGGGGCAAGCAGGACTCATTATCGAGTAGCACCTCTTCTGGCTGTATTTGTACGTGTTGACAACGGTACAGAGTGGGAGGTTGAGAGGTGAGAGAAAAGAAGAGACTTATGGGGAAACGGTAGGGTGGAGCAGACAGTAAGATCATAAAAAAGGAGCAGAACAGGCCGGCCCAAGACAACCAGTTCCTATTTCATTGTCATTCCTGCTGGGGGATAATAAGATGAGGAGGGAGGGATAGGCTAGCACACCTACTAATATATTATATTAGTATAGTGATTACTACACTACAGGTCCCAGAATTCTGGGGGCAGCTATGTTGTCAGAAATACAACAGAAGAGGTGTATCTGTTGATTGTTTCCAACACAAAGTGAGGTTGTTGTAAAGCTCAAAACAAGAACAAAGTCTCTTTTTATTTTTGTTTTTAATAATGCATAACTTCATTATAGTCCCACTATTTGAACTATAGAGGCTCAATGTCGACTTGGTTCAAGTCAGCAACATTCAGATTCACCCATTATCAAGGACTATCATTGCCCATCTTTGTCCTCACTGTTCAGAACAAAACTCAATTTAAGCAATACCAGGGAAAGAGGACGACAAACAAGCAGCAACATTGTCGTTGCAACAGGATGTTAGTGGACGTACCAGATGAGGTGATAAAGAGCAAAGAAAAAGATGCAATGTTAAAGAAGTCCAAGGCTTTTCTCCTGTTCAGTGCACATGATAGGAGTTGAGAGGAGATTATCCACATTAGACCACATTATACAGGCTCTACTTGAGTGGGTCCTGTTTGCTGCTTCCAGCAAAAAGGTTAAGATGAATACCTCAGTATCACATCACAGGACACGCATCACTGTTGTTGAATCACAAGTTTAAAATAATTCATTGAATGGATTAAAAAACAATGTGACACAGGGCAATATTGGGTACTGAAAAATCAGCAGAGTATGCCGCTTCCAGAAACCTAAAATGAACCACTTTCTGTGGGCCAGAGGAGTTTTCCTGAGGAAAGAAACAAACAAGTATTCTATTTACAGCAAATGTGAAAACCTTTGAAGAGCTGGCTATAGTTCAGTCAGCACTGTGTTTTATCAATAGGTGAGGGTAGCAAAACAGGAATTAATTCATGTGAAAATGTCACAGATTATTACTTTGACAGACTTGGTTGCTCAAACATCAAAACAATGCAGCTGCCGTGTGTGTGTGTGTGTGTGTGTGTGTGTGTGTGTGTGTGTGTGTGTGTGTGTGTGTGTGTGTGTGTGTGTGTGTGTGTGTG
>JAVQJF010007211.1:0-29393 GCA_036023855.1 Gadopsis marmoratus
AATATATATATATATATATATATATATATATATATATATATCAAACTGTAAGGAATAAGTTGCAGATAATAAAGATAAACCTTAACCTCAAACCTCACCTTGAAAAGCAACGCCTACCACTGGTTTGAGCTCAACCATGTCAATAGCACAGTATGGGAAATGAGGAGTGGGTTGGTTGTGTGACCCAGTGACCTATCAACACGCTCAGGGCCCTGCTGCACACCGTCAACATCTCCCTGCACTCAGCACCAGCTCAATCGATCACCCTCATTTTCACATATACAGAAGGAAGTTGTAAGACATGTGTGAACTGGGGGAGGTGGAAAGGAAACTGCATCGCAGATGGTTATTGTGTTTCTTGAACACTCAACAGTTTACTCACCTTCTGGGCTTGTTATCAGTTTTACATGGTAATTTTATGAGAGAGAGGACATGAGCTTATGGCTTGTTAGTGTACATCATATTTAACCTTATGGTTAACATGATTGATGGTGTCTGAAAAGCACATTTTTGCATTTAAATTATGCAGTATTTTGTTAGTTTTCACTTAGTGGGTTTCACATTAGAATTCAGTTTTTCAGCAGCTTATAAGTATGTGTATGTTGCCCACACATTATCCATATTGGATGACTCTTGATATGAAGGATAGTAAAGATAGTCTAGTGTTATGACATCATCAGGCCTAGGTCATCAGTGAGCTTTATCATCACTTCAGAAATAAGGTAATTACATGTATCATTTACTCAAATGTATTTTCATGTATAATTGTGGTTGTGTACATGTGACAGCTCTACTTGCTGACCCCAATATTATACTTCATACAGTGATCATATATGGGAGAGCTATTACTATATAATGTATTTTTATTGTTTTCGTGTGTGTGTGTCAGCCCAGTTTTACATACATGAGTTTACTGTTACTGTTCTTAGTTTTTATTTGTAGCAGAATATGAGTTGAAATAAAATGGATTAGAATATGTACAGTGAAAAGTAATGCTTATGCTCTGACAAAGCAGAGTGAAGTGAAACTGCAATAAGGTTATGCTGAAACCCCCAAAGAGGTTAGAGAACTGATTCAGAGCCAGATCCTCTCCCAGCATGCACTGGGCAAGAGGCAGGAAAACACCCCAGACAGGTCATCAGTCCATCATAGGTCTCAAACAAGCGCATAATCGTCGACATGTTTGGCTGAGATGCCTGAAGATGTCAGCCCGCGATCACAGACGTCATGTGCTGTCAGGTAGCTTGGCAGCTCGACAGATGGTACTGGTATTTCACTCTTGCTAATCACAAAACTCGCACTTGGCAGGGTGGCTCTGTTTTTGCAGAGCAAACCAGAGTTCATGAAGCCTCACTAGTGCAGTCTTGTAACGGAGCCTAAACTTGATCATATCTCAAACAGGGTAAGGAAATTGTAAACAAATATGTAAACTATGCATCATCTGTACGTTTTAACTCAGTTTTTGCTGTGTAAGCTTTCTGCACCAAGGTTGATTTCTGGAAGTCAGGTGACGTTGACCCAAGTGGTGGCTGGGTACTTGACGCACCCATACAGAAATGTCACCCATGAGTCATGGTCATGACGAGATTCGGCAGGTGCAATGTATTTCACATCTTCTCTCAAACTTGGGCTCGAGAAAATAGTTTTTAGAAATTCCACTTTATTGTCCATTTAGTCAGACATGGTTTAATCTGTCTCTGAAGGAAACCAGTCTTGTTATAAAAAATATGTAGTTTATTTTAATAACCATACAATTTATTGTATGCAGTTGGTTTAATTTAAAGGCTGACAATTTACTATTAATTTAATACCCTTTCAGATATTTTTATACCTTTATCCACGTCATTTCAGAGGGGAATATCATACTATTTCATTCCACTTAATTTGTGTAAATTAATTGGTCAAATATTTTGTATTTCATTTTGTCAGGCAATTAATAAAAAACACAGAGGCTGATGTATTTCCTAAAGCTGTTAAGAATGCACATGCTTGAATGATGTGTGAAGACCTTCACACTTTACAGACGTCTCAGGGGTAAAAGTACTTCCCGTGTAGAAGCTGAGGTTGGGCCTCGCTCATATCAGGTGTCAGTATCTTGAATAACAGACTGAAAAAGAAAGTACTCAGTGATGCTCTTTCCTTGACTGTGACCCCAGACAACTCTGATAATGTCATTTTCACAGCGGGCTAGACGACACATGCAAGACCGTGTGTGAGATAGATGAGAGGTTAGTCACTGTTCTTTGATTTCCTGAGACAGTATATTCTCTGATTAGGATGCAAGATAGAAGAAAGTACAGTGGCATGCATTATATTAGACTGCATTATTTTAACTAGATGCAGCTAATAATCTGGCATCTGAGTTTATCATTTCAGAAAGCAGGCAAATGATAACTCCGTAACATTCATGTATCAATGCACAGTCGCACAGATATGTTAGGCGTCAGTGCTCGTGAAATGTTTCTATGATAGAAACATCTCGCTAATGCTACAACACAAAGGTAACTTTGAGCAATTTCCTCCTAATCGTCTTTTAAATATCTAAGTATCTGCAGTGGATGCAGATGTGTCAGGCCATATGACCTACTGATGTGGGAGGTTGTGTTATTAGGTTTGAGAAATGTATAGGAGGCTATGTGAAGCAACGAGTCTGTCCTCCCAAAAAAAGAAAGAAAAAAGACAGCATCAGTAGTTTCAACAAATGCAAAAAGAAATTACATATGTACAAAGCCTTGTAGCGGCCATGAGAATTATGACTCTTGTCAGTCGAGAGAAAAGGAGGGACAAAGTCCGTGGAGGGAGGAGGACAGGGTGGGTGGTTGGGTCAACAGAACGTCAGACTATAACACAGGAGACCACTGTTTGTTTAATGTTTCCTACCAACATTCAGCATTCATTTCTTTTGAAAACTAAATATAATTTTATGTTTAATTATCTGCAGTTCTGTTCTTAAAAATCTAACTTCACTTATGATGAGAAATGGGATTTTGGCAAAAATTATGATTTATTCAATTTAAAAGCACAGAAAAACCTTCAACCATTTTGGTGACAGGAATTTAAGAAGCAAAAGTGTAAAATGCACCAAACAAAAAAGGAGTGGGCTGCATAAGGTCAACTGGTAGGATTGCACCCTGAGCGTCATTTGAAAAATGAGATTGCCTGTAATGGATAGAGACGAATACTAAAAGATACTGTGAGAAAAGCACTGGTATATATACACCGATTAGCCATAACTCTATGACTACTGACAGGTGAAGTGAAGAACATTGATTTTCTGGTTACAATGGCACCTGTCAGTGGGGGGGATATGTTAGGCAGCCAGTGAACATTTTGTCCTCCAAGTTGATGTGTTGAAGCAGGAAAAATGGGCCAGCGTAAGGATGTGAGCGACTTTGACAAGGAATCAAACTGTGATGCTAGACGACTGGGTCAGAGCATCTCCAAAACTGCAGCTCTTGTGGGGTGTTCCTGGGCTGCAGTGGTCAGTACCTACCAAAAGTGGTCCAAGGAAGGAAAACCGGTGAACCAGCGACAGGGTGAAAGGTGTCATTGATGCGCGTTGGGAGCAAAGGCTGGCCCCTGTGGTCTGATCCAACAGAAGAGCTACTATAGGTCAAACTGCTGAAAAAGTCAATGGTGTAAATGGTTCAGCAATGGTTTGAGGAACATGACGAGTTTCCAAATTCCCCAGATCTCAATCCAGTCGCATCTGTGGGATGTGCTGGACAAACACGTCCGATCCATGGAGGCCCCACCTCACAACTTACAGGACCTGCAGGATCTGCTGCTAACGTCTTGGTGCCAGAAACCACAGCACACCATCAGAGGACCAGTGGAGTCCATGCCTCGATGGGTCGGAGCTGTTTTGGTGGCAAAAGAGGGACCTACACAATATTAGGCAGGTGGTCATGATGTTATGGCTGATCTGTGTATGGGAAGGAGTTGGGACTGGATCTTTGTATGTGTGAAGAACAGGACTAAGCTGAGGACAAGGGAAAGAAGGAAGGAAGGAAGGAAAGGGCATCATGGGAAAGAGCTGTGGCCAGTGTATACAGCTGATGGGCTGCACTTTGTGTCTTGGGGTGTAAAGCCAGAGGTGAATAATGAACTGGAAACAAAGAAAACAGCTAAATGGCAGCACTGAGGCTGGCATGTGCAACTCTGCTGTAATAAAGACAAAAAAAGTGCAATATGCACCAGGACAGCTGAGGCTATAAATGTTGGGAAAGTGTTGGTGATTTGTAACAATGAGCTGAAATACAAGTGGAGACACCCAAAGGACAGTGGCCGTGTTTGGCAGTAGATAACATTGGAGACAAGGTTAGAGGAAGTGACGGGAGAGACTGAGTGGAAGGGGGGCAGAAGGGTGGTGGAAGGTAACTAAGTACATTTACTCAAGTACTTTGACTTTACTTATAGTTACAAACATATGATAAGTTTATATGATATGATGCATTATTCTAGATTAAACTTTGCAGCAGTATAGAAAGTAATTTAAAACTAGCCTTTCCAGCTACAGCATTAAAATGCAGTTTACACAGTAATTCAATCATAAACATAAGCCAATTACACAATACATATAGTATGGATTCACAGATAAACCTACACATTAGACAGTGTAGGTTTATCTTCAGGTTTGTCTTTCTTTCTTCTGCTGTTCAGTGCACAATGTATTTAAATTTTTACACATAAACGTTTTTCTTGAAATTACACAGAAATGCATTTAATGTACAATGTTTCTTTTTGGTTTTCGCATGTGTTACCAGCAGATGCATAATATAGATTTTTTTAATGTCCGCTATATAGCGGCACCTTGTGTCATGTGGGATGGACCCAATGTTTGTCGTGTCACAGAAGTAAACCCTCTGAGAGGGTCCGTTCTGTATTCCTTTTGATGCTTTAAGTACATTTTGCTGGTGATGTTTCTGTACTTTTATTCAAATACCCTTTTGAATGCAGGACTTTTATTCATTTGACATTTATTTAAGAATTTAAAAACTGAAGATTTGATTCTGAGAAAAACAGAAAACAAGCTCTTCATATGAGTCATATGTGTGGAACTGCATATACTGCACATACATGAGATTTATGCATACAGCACGTACCGTGCATATGGGACTTATGCACATGACTGATTTCTCAGTGTCACACAATAGGTCGTTTTAAGAAAGGATTACATTCTCCCGTCTTCCACCCACTCAGCCAGTACACGACTGACAGGTGAGAGAGTTTTCCTCAGCTGGTCAGAAAAAAGCTTGAAGGGAAAAAAACAGCAGAACAATGGTGACACACTGTAGGTGTACAAAGCATATACGCATGTTCGCCTGAAAGTGCCAGAGCCTACTGAGATAAGCAGAATTTAAAAGGTTTAAAGACGGTCGCCTTAAAATAGCCATTAGTTTATGGTAAAAATGGTGGATATAATGTTCTAAATCATGTGCATTTTACTTACTGTATACCAAGTTAGTCCACACATTTTACTGGTACACACATACCCTCTGTGCCTGCTCTGGTCATAGCTGCTGTATTGTGGGGTGTGAACGAGCTCTAATCAGCTTACTTCCTTGGGCACCAGCCTCTGGCTGACGGCACAAACGGCCACACTGGGACCACCAAAATCCTTCCTGGGCATCTCACTACCCCATTAAATAGCACAAACACATCAACCCGACACACACATGCTCACACACACACACACACACACACACACACAAACAAACACCATCACACACACATTTCTGGATAACATACTACCGGATCTAGAGTTTGGAAATGGGGGGTATAAAGAAACGTAAAGCTTTACATTTTTCATTTAACCTCCTATCAGCTGGTCAAACATGAAAATATATATTCATAAAATAACCTTTAATACCATGTAGTTACGGCTACCCAGACACATGGTGGAAACTGTGGAGGGAAATGTCATGCCTTATCTGTATCGCAAATCTACTATTCTGAGAGAAAAATACTGTAGTTGGTTGTGAGTTTTGAATTGCCAGAGGAAGACCCCCCGCTGAGCTTCATCAGGAGAAACATATTTCAGTTTGAGGTGTTTGGTGATGGCAGTCTCCAGGGCTCAAAGACTTTGCTGGATTCACAGAAACCTTTAGAAGTACTATATATGAGGAGGTTTGTTCTTCAGAGGCTGTTCTTCACCTTGGCAGCCCTCAGACTGTTCACCTCCATAGCATTTTCCTGTATTTAGACGATTGACAGGCCTCCTCACGAGGCTCATCGTTGTTGGTGATGAGACCACCAAGTGTTTCATTACCTCTCCCAAACATTAACACTGTAATAAATGAGGCACAATAATTGTTGTTCAAACAATAGAGAATACAGAAACAAGGTATTGCAGGTAAAGCTGCTGAAGTTTTCGTCAGGAAGTCCAAAACCCACGTGCAGATTTTGATATTTTCATAAAACAAGATAGTGTTTCTCCTTTTTCGGAGATGATCAGTATAATACTCGGTGTGAGTCTATTGCTATCTGTCGCATTTTTGCAGACGGATGGGATTGGGCTAAAGTTTCTGGGTCAGCACTGCGTGTAGGCCATGTCAGAACATCGTGAGGTGAGTCACAGACTGATGGCAAAGATGAGGAGGATGTGTACATGATGACCCCTTTAGATTAAAAAAGATCTAGTATGCATTGTGTGTTTGTATATGTTCCTTATATCTTGACTCCTCGTGTGTGTATTTTGAAGCTGAACAGGACATAGACTTCATTTTTGCTTAAAAGATGTTCTTTGTGTTTGCCTGTTTGCTTGTTTTGAGTGTGAATTTACTTAAACATTGTAATTGCCAAAGGAAGAAATCATTTATTTATTTTTTTTTTCTTTTGCATTGGTAGATACCAGACTACGAAGCAAAAATTTGCTAGATTATTTGACCGTTTGTGAAGCAATGATGCAAATAATGTTAATAACTTCATAGTCTGCCTCAGTTAAGCCTCAGAGTTCTTTTTCACCATAAAAACATCAAGCTACTGCTGCCACCATGAAGTAATCTATTTGAGCTATTTGTTAGAAAGCTGTAAGTTAGCTTGTTAGTTAGCTTGCGGTTCTGTAACTTTGCACCAGAGATCACCATTGCAATTCGATATTTGTTGGGGGTTGTGGGCGCATCAGTTGATATGACTTCCTCAAAAAGTTGGACACGTTTTCCCAACTCTGAGAAATGAATAGTACACATGCAGCATGTCCCACCCACGGTCCACCACTCAGAATAACATTACACAGTCCTACTTGGAGCGATTGATTAAAGATGATTTGGCTGTGGGACATTTCACCAGTTGCCATGGTGCACATGGTGAACTAAGATCTAATCAGGGCTATCACCATGGTGACGCATAAACTCTTCCTCTGTCGTGTCCTGTAGGGTGAAGAACTTGTGTGCGCATATGTGTTAGTGTGCGAGTCCTCACGCAGGTGCATCCATGTGTGTGTGCGCAGCAGCCAGCACTCTCACACACTCTCACCAGTTTCCCTTTACTCTTTCCATGTCCTCATCCCTCCACCCTGCTGTCCACCCCTCCCCTTCCGATGCCTTTCCTCCCCTTTCCTGAGAAGCAGAGTCACGGCCTGGTAGCATTGACCTCAGCCTTAGAACCCCAGGAGACGCTGACCATTACTTTGCTTCCGGCTGTCTCACAGTTCAGCCAGTTATCCCTGCTCAGACTAAAATAGCATCGGATACTCACTATCACATCCTCTGCGTATTAACAGTCACATATATGCCCTTACCACTGTCCCTATAATTGTTTTATAGGAGGAATGGTTGTAGAGTGTTAATGGTACACAGCACAGGCTTTACAGAAACTATTCAGTAAAAACCAAACAGGAAAAACAGAGGTGTGATGGCACTTCATTTTCTCAGGGTAAGGGCATTGATTCTGTCATTCTGTCAATGTTGCTCATATGATTTTTTTTTTACATTTTGTATTTAATTCCATGAACAATTTAATGGAAATGAAATGTTTGAAAATTACTTGTTGATAAAGGGATAAAAAGGCATTGAAGAACATGAGGTTTGACCGATATTAAATTGTCTTACATTGTTTTAATGTCTAAGGAGCATTTTAAAGTTGTAGCTGGTCAACATTTTGCTGATTTGAACTACTTTATATACACTTAATTAAGTCTAGTGGCTCCCAACCAAGAGGCCGTACAAAGGGTCACAAGACAAATCTGAGGGTAATGGGAGAGGACCAAAGAAAACATTAAGTTCTGATACACAAATTTGTAAAATATTGAATTTTTTTTTTTATCTGTCTCTCACAAGCCAAAATGTTGGAAATAACTGGTTTAAACTTTTACAGTTTGTTGTATTAATGCAAAATCTTAATCTTAAATGTAATTAGTAACTATAGCTGTCACATAACTGTAGTGGCATCAAATATATTACAGTTTCCCCTGAAATGTAGTACAATAAAAGTATAAAGTGGCAAAATATGGAAAGTTAAGTGCAGTACTGAGTAAATGTACTTAGTCCCTTTCCACCACTTGGTTTAACATATGAAAAAGTACATAAATGTGTGCAACTCTTGTACATGTTCAGCACTGACGCATTGGAATGAGGTCCCCTCTGAGGATGAGCTGATCCATCGCCGCTAGACTATGTTTGACATAACTGGAGAGGAGGATGATGTTATGAAGTGACATGGGCAAAGAACAGGGAGGAGGCAGCACAAGAAGAAAGTCTGGACACAATTATTTAATAATAGGCCTATAGCAATTAGTATTTTCAATAGAAATCTGTACATTTCTATTTGTCGGTCAGGATAAGACCACAGTGTAAAACATTTCCTTAGTCTGTCAAGCTTCCTAATTGGCAAAAAGTGTGTTGTTCTTCAGGGTGTTGGGACATCGAGTGGGCTACAGGCAACAGGAAAGCTTTTGAGAATAGTGTCCAATCTTTATGAGATAAAGATCTTTGGCATTAAGAAGCAGATGCACTGACAGTGTTGGTTGAGCGTCTGAGTAGTCTTGAGGGTCCAAAGGGTACGTGCGTGATCGGCAACAACGGTTTCAGCTGGTTGTCTCCAGATGTGTATTAGTACAAAGAGACAGAATCACGTCTGGCTCCATGAGACTGGCGTATGTGAAGAGCTGGTGGCTGTTTGGAAGACGAGGCTGGTGAAGATGAAGCGATATGAGGCTGGCAGGAAGGAGGAGTGTCCAAAGTTTCATCATCAAGTCGCCTTACAGGGCAGGATGTATAGTGTGGAAGCAGCACAGGTTCACTTACAGATCCACAAGACACAGTCAGATGTGAGAGTTAAATTGTTAAAAGATGAGTAAACTGCAGTGGTGGGGAAGGTTTTTACATCCTTTACTCAAGTAAAAGTACTAATATAACAATGTAAAAATACATACATTCAAATTTCTAACCCAGTCAGTGTGATATTGTTATTACATTATTCGACTGCAAATACTAATGCTTCAATGAATAAGCAGAATTTTACTGTTGCAGCCCACTTAACAGTATATTTATTATATTATATTATTGTATTAGTTAGGTAGGAAAGAGGAAAAAACGTATGTTCTGCGACACAAATTTGTATTCAGTTTTTAGTCTCTATCAGAGAGATTTATCTCTTCGAGGCCTTGGACAGTTACTTAGACGAAACCAACGGAGCAGTTGAGAGGGGAAGCTGTTAACAACTCACCGACATCTGAAACATGACAAGCTGCCCCAACTAAACACTAAGTCACAAGCCAAAACTGTTGGGAGCCAATGGTTTAATATTTAACAATGTGTTGTATTTTATTATAAGGTTATCCAACATTTCCTATGTAAAATCATAATATTACTAACTGCAACTGTCAGATTAATGTAGTGGAGTAGAGGTATAATAATAAAAAATAAATAATAATAAAAAATAAAGTACAAGTACCTCAAAGTGGTCCATACTGAATTACACTGATGTTAAATGACAGTTCTGTAAAAACATTTCTTGAGTGATATACAACAGAGATTACTGAGAAGGAAAATGGAAAAGCAGTATTATAAATCGTTACATTTTAGGACTGAAAACTGATATGGTTCTAACCTCCTGCTGTTTTATAGTTTCTATGCTTCCAGTAGCAAAACAGCAGTTTCAGTTTCAGAGCACACAACCTAGTAGTTAGAATGAGCAGGGAGGGCACATGAGACAAAAAAAAACCTGCCACCTACAGAAACTTCATCAAAGGAAATGATTGTATCAGAAGTGTCCTTTATGCAAGCAGTTTTAAAGGTTAAAGGCAAAAGATGATGTCAGGTTTCCATTTTATAAAAACGTATTGTTCCCTGCCAGTTTTTACTCATAATGCAGTGCTTCATTTACCCACAGATTAACTTTTGCTGAACATTATTTTTGCTTTTACTTTTTCTTAGCTCCAGATGACAGTTTAGACAGAGAAACTCACTGTTACCCCATGAATAACTGACTGAATTCTTGACTGACTACTTGCCTCACCAGAGTGGTAAAATATAACAAACACCTACTGAGACGTACATAACAATTTGAAACTGAATCATTATAAACTCAACAAATGACAAACGCAAGAGAGGAAATTTTGCTGCAGTTAGCGGGCCCCCCTAAATCATTCACTGTGAGCCCCGCACCCCAAACCCTCCCAAAAATGAACTGAACCAAAACTGTTTATGCATTCAGTGCATATACTCTGTGGCACATTACATTCTGCATTGCAAATGGGGGTGCAGGTAATGAAGCTTACGCAATGTGAAAAGGCCAATTACTCTAGTGTGTGGTGGCTGGGACCAGAGTCTGCTTGGGCTCCCTCCAGGCTAGAGACAGAACCTAGTAAACACCTCATCAGCTGATGAGACACACACACACACACACACACACACACACACACACACACACACACACACACACACACACACACAGTGCCGAAGATCCTCATAGTATGACTATTGTAAGAGACACACAAAAACACACTCTCCAATGAAGAGTGTACATAGGCATGCTTAAATGCACATGTACACGTGTGCATTTAAACATAAATGAACAAATGCATTTGAGAGGTATTAAAGGTGTGTACATGCATAGATCAGCATTGAAACACTGTGTATACATATGGCAAAAATTATCCAGCTATCTGCATATTCACAATGGTAACGTTGCCAGTGGACGAGCTGGGAGGAGAGGTAAGGAGAGGCGGAGACAGGCATGAGCCAAAGATGCCTTCTTTGTGTCTTCTTCTAATACATTTGACATATTGCTTTGCTATCCTGAATGAGGGCTTGTTGTGTCTTGTTTTGTGTACACACTCACTAAAGTAAAGGTTTTGTTTTTGTTTTTTTTAACCTATAGCTGAGAAAAGTAAAGATGGCGGAGATGAGAGAAAATTGAGGAGACAGGAATGGGGGAGGGGGAGGGGGGGCAGACGGGAGAGGAGAAAAACAGGACAGACGTGCAGCAGGAGGCCACTTGTGTCACCAGTTGCAGAGGGTCATGGTGGGGTAGGTGAAAATTAAAGCACGCAGGTGGCGTCTTGCACCTCAACCCAGACTGAACCCCCTCCCTTGCCCTCTGTGGTTTTGGTGGCCTGTGTATGTGTGTGTGTGTGTAGGATGGGTTGCGGGGTGAGGGCAGGGGCGGGTGAGGGATATCTCAGGGGCGCAGACATGCACAGGTGAGTCACAGGTGTAGCCACACACGCTGCATATTTCAGGAGTATCATCACGGGGGGGAGGGGCACTTGAGCGTGGGGCGCGCCATGTGCCCCTCCTCATCAGACAAATTACTCTGATGCCTCATTGTGTAGAGCAGGGAGTGTGGACTGGAATTAAGCATATACGTGAGACCTGTTGGTTGTGTTGAGAGACACGTGCAAGAGAAATGTGTTAAGTTGTTGTGCTCTAAATGCTTTAAGAAAAGAAGACCGGCCTATTTCTTCAGCAGCCACTTTTTCATCCACGTAAAGATTATGCCTATTTGCTGTGTTTGGGCATTTGAGGAAGTTGTGGAATAGATAGCAGGTGATTAGTGACACTTTTGGAGTTTAGAGGAAACCAATTTTAATTTGCATACAGTTTCGGGATAAAATAATGTATGTAAAATTATGCAGGCTTGAAGATGAATGAACTGAAACTACAGCCATGCTAGCAGCTTTGGCTGTACTTAGGCAAAGTGGTGATTTGTACTAAATGCTGACATCATCATATGCTATGTTAGTATGCAGTACTTTCCCAGTATATACTGTATAAAACATGCATGTTGTATGAAATGTGTATGACGAGGCCCATAATCACAAAGCACAAAATGTGGAAACATTCTTTGTTAAAAGGCAGAAAGTACAGAAATTGCACATTTTACAAAATATATGCAATTTATTGTTCATATGAGCGAGCATGTTTTTTAGTTTTTTTGTGATGAGCACTTTGAGGCTTCATGCTACAGGTCTAAAAAGTAAAATTTAAGTTGTGAATCCAGCTCAAGGCTTGAAAATTGTTTTTAATCAAAAAGCCTCAGATTCACAAAAATAAATTACTAAATCAGACAATTGTGCTATTGCCCATGGAAATATACCCATTGTTCACAGCAATAAATGGAAGCTGATTAATTGATGTAAATCATGTGAGAAACTAAAAATATCACACGTTCATGTGATGAAATTATCATTGAGAACATTTTACTATGCCCTCTAGCCCTGTGTGTTTGTCTCTATGTCTATGTGTGTTTGTTTCATTCACATCCTATCTTGACCTATGTGACTCAGCATGGGTTTTTGTGGTGATATAATCGGGATGCCCTAGCACATAAACCATAATCATCTCCCTTTCCATCTCTGAACATTAAAGGCCACTCATTTTTTTCTACCATGTAATAATAGGGAACTTCCAATTCATGTCTTACACTGGCTTGTAACTCTGTACAAATCACATGCCCATCAAAAAGCTGGCGCTTCCCTCCTGGTGTTTATTTCACTTGCTCTGGAGGCTACAAAAATTAAACTAAGCCCCCCCCCCCGGATAAATTTGGTTTGTTAAGTCAGTGAGTTGGCATGGATATCAAAAGGAAGTGAAATTGAAATCAAGAGGGATCAAGGGCAAGCTCAGGATGGAGGAGAGCATCAGATAAAAACAGAGACGATGAAGGTCAGTGTTGTAGACAGAAGGAGTGAGAGGACACAAATCTCTGAGAAACACTCCAAATAAAGCAGCGAAAGGGCAGGGAGGAGGGAGTAATCTCTTTGCCTCACCAGAGGGGAGGAGGGTGCGGAGAGCTTGGACTTCACTGTGCAATGTGCACACACACACACACACACACACACACACACACACACGTACACACACACAGAGACGCGTTTCCATGCAAACAACTTGGCCATGCCGGGCGGTTAGGTGGGAGGATGTAAGGGAGAGGGCTACACCCATGTGCGAAGCTTTGTTGTGTGACACATAGACAGCCCACCCTAGCATTCCCACCCCTATATTTGGCCAATACAATTGCAGGTTTGAGAGTGACAAATCGGACTGGGACAGGCAGACAGACTCAGCTGAGGACGAGGGCAAAATTACATGAGTAGAAGGGGAAGCTGCTGTAGTGGAGTGGCTGTTTTGCATCAATATTACAGACAAGAAAGATATAGTGCAGCACACATAGTGAAACAGTACTCGTTTATTAAGCTTAATCTAAATTATAGTTTTATAATCTGTGTTGAGTTGCGTGAACTGGTCACTGTTGACAATAGGTGTGAATGGGAGAGAGTTTGTCTGTGTGTGTTCATCCAGGTGATTGTTGGTTGTTGGTCCTCCCAGTGCATGCTGAGAATATGTTTCAACACATGGGGTTTATTTAACATCCCACACCATTTATCTCTATGGTCCCAGTACAAAATGGCTTGTTTTATACTTATTTATAATTCATTTTAATTTTTAGATCTCAAAAAACTATTAATTTCAGTTTGTGGAATATTGGATACGTGAGTTTTATATTTGAATTTGAGAAACCTTAAAAATAAATTCAATTATAATTTAATTTGCACAACCTTCTGCAAATTAAAAATAGGGGAATTAAAACCACTTAAATTCACATAGATGGTTTTCAAAATAAAATATTTCAATGCAATAAATTCAGTGACACTTTCACAGTTAGGTTTTCAGTTGCTTATAAGATTCAAATCCTTACACCTTTTCTTTGCTTCCATATTCCATGAGTTATCTCATCTTATTTCCATTTTTCTCTTATTTTAAGCAAAGATTATGTTTGGATTCTGAATGTGAAACTAAACTACATGTTATTGATTTGCTTTTACAACATAGACAGACATCGAAAGCTAAAAAACAAAAGTAAAATAATAAAATAGTTGAGCTCCTATTTGAATGAAAACGTACACATACACCAACAATAATTAAACCCTGTATCCAAAAATAGATCAGAAAAAAACAGCCCATACAAACCAAAGATTTAGCAGCCATGTTTGTCCATACCTTGTTTAATATTAATTTTTCTACCCTTGTGTTACATATTTTATCCATTTGTGTGCATATGAGTGCGACCATGAGTGCTGTGTGACTGTGTGTGTAATTATGTGTGTGTAATTCTGTGCCTATGTGTGTGTGCGCGTCTGTGTGTGTGTGTGTGTGTGTTAGGGTAATTATACAGTAGTGGACCAGTGGTGAGACAGTAAATCAACTGTAGAATGACTTGGATTGGTCCGCTTTGCCGGCAGCACTCCTTACCCTAACCGGTCATCAGGGAGGGATACACTCTTAGAATAAATACTGTGCGTGTTTCTACTGTGTGTGTGTTTGTGCGTGCGTGCGTTCATGGGTGCGTTCGTGTATGTGTGGGTGATGGGGTGCAGGCATGCATGTGTGTCTGTATACAGTACATCTATGTATACATGGAATTTACTGTGTGTTTTTGTGCATGTTCTGTAAGTACGAAGTGGTGTGCCCGTGTGTGCGTCATGCCGTGTGCGTATATGTGCACACGCAGTATGGGCGTGTCCGTGCATGAGTGTATTTGTATGTGCATAAATGTTGGTTGTGTGTCAGCAGAGTTCCTCACCCAAACAGGTCATGAAAAAAGGACTCTTGACTGCTGCCTTTCCACCACAGTGGCCACTCGGCCTGAAGCCACACGGTTAACTGCGAATTAAAAACACTCTCCACAAACCCATAGTGAAAGAAATATTTCAGTGCGTCACTCACAATCTAAAAGCATTTCTCAAATTTTATGAGATGGCCCTGAATTCAGAAGTGTAACCAGTTACAGTATGTTGTTTTTTTTTTGTAGTCCTAAAAGGTCGGTTAACCCAAATTACAAAAAGCAACATATTTCCTCACCTACCTCATGTCATATCTAGATGTGCAGATAGTTTTGGTTTTATTTGTCTAGGTTTTGAAACATCTGTGTCCTGTGGTGGAATAATTATTAAGGTACAGTTCCTGAGTAAATGTACTTAGTTACATTCCACCACTGTCTGTGTTTGGTTTCTTCCACAGCCCCAGTACAATGAAGGTCTATGGCACCATTGAAAAATTACATTTAAAAAATTCAACAGCAGTATTTCTCTTCAGAAGGAAAGTCCGGGTTATTCTGGATCATCTACAGACTTCACTGGGATCCGTTTCCATAGGGACTATGTCTTTAGAAGAAAGTACCTTCAATGAAACCTCTTCACATTGTGTTTTTGTTTTTTTAATGCTGTGACATTGAGCAGTATATCTGTGGCCTTATTTAAACCTGATGACTGTTTGTATATTTGTGTATTCGTTCGTGATGATAATGAAACTGCCACTTCTGCCAACAAACAGAACGTGACTGACTACAAAACTCAGAAATATGAAACACAGGCATGTTCCAGCATGAGTCACACACACACACACACACACACACACACTATCCAAATTATTGGAACCGGTGATTATTGGCAATAAACACCAATCAGCTTGCTTGCACGTCGTGTCAGTGTGTGTTTACCTCTTTCTTTACAAAGCATAAATGTGAAACTTGGATGCATATTGCTGTCTCCCTCCACATTGTGTGTCTTTTTGTACCATTTGTTCATGATGAAGAGAAACCCACACCCCTGCTGCACACACGACCCACAAAGCACCATGCTTTACTGTATGGGGGTGGTTCACTGAAGCCACCACCACACGCACACACATACATTTCAGCACACAAAAACTTTGCAATCTTGATCACATCTTTAGCCACAGCTAGCGTGCAGCCCCCCAACCTCCCCTCACCATCATGGCCATTGACCAACCACAGATGCACACACATACATGCACACACTTCTCCTGCCTCACCAGGGCTGTTATTAAGGGTCTGGATTTGGGTGACTCCCCACAGGTGCTTCAGTACTTCAGGCTTTGGCCAGACTTAGTATAATAGTAGCCATACTGTATCTCTTGTATGGAGGCCCAAAGTGTTGTATTATGACATGAAGGTATAATTAAATTGTCTAAAATATATATATTTGTGAAAGAATTTAAGAAATTATTAAAACTCAACTCATTAGCATAAATTGTTATTTCATCATTCTTATTTTCATAATAGTAATACATTTCCTAGGAGTTCATTTTTATTTCATATTAGATATTTTTATTTCAACACTTCGTTTCTTTTTATTTCATAATGTGACTTTCCATGATAGTCGTGTTTTCGCCTTTCAGCCAATCACATCTCCCCAGCCTCAAAGCAAGCAAGCTCAACAACTGCTACCAGATTTAGCCAGTTAGCTCCTGGTAGCTAGAGAAACAACAAGTAACAATTGTCTTGTTAATAGTAACTAGTAATTCTGAATCAACTATGTAAGCTAGCTGCTGCTGTAAACAAACAATCTCTAACACGTAACCCGTCGTATATTTATTTAGCTTAACAAGGCTGCACATGCTACCTACCTAGCTGGCTAACTACCTAGGCAGTGTTGTGAGCGTGGTTTAGTACTTAGCATCAAAGTGAAGGTCCAGCCAATATTAGCTCGATAATTCTGCAAGTCACACCTTGAATCTAAAGTTGTTCCTCAGAGTAAAACACACAACTCTGTGAAGATCAAAAAAGCCAACAATCTTTCACTGTGGTCGATCTAGCCAGGAGAAGCTAACACTGCTAACACTGGCTTTTTGATGCTGAATAATAATCTACGCTGACAAGCCGGCCTATAGCTGGCACTTAAGCTACAGGCGTTAAGTCACTGTGTTTATGTCAAAGAGCAGTCTCTAGTTGGCTCATTCCGGACAACACAGCTAACTGACTAAATCTGGTAGCAGTTGTTGAGCGTTCTAGGTGGTACGTGGGTGTCTGAAAGGTGAGAGGGCGGCATCAACGCCACCATCATGAAAAGTAACAGTATGAAATAAAGTGTCCCATTACGAGAAGTGACATTATGAAATAAAACTTGACCATGCAATAAAAGTTTAATTTGGAAAAAAGCCAATATGAAGTAAAAACAGAATGAAAATGTTATTATCAAAATTAACGTTTAATATTTATTTAATATTGAAGTGAATTGCCTTTAAAGAGCCATGTGGGCTTTTGTCTACAGTGAGGCAGAGAGGGTTTTAAAAATAACTCATACTTCAGTAACTAAAGATATATGCATGTGAATACCATAGCAACTCTCAGCACTAAGAGCTCACCCAAGCGAGTTCAATGTGAAGTGAACCACCTGATGACAATGCTTGATCTATAACTTTTATTTGTTTTAGTTTGAGAGATCAGCCCACAAACAAATATCAGGTGTTATAAAACAGCTGATACCTGCTATTCCAAAGTATGTAACAGAGCAATTAAGATAAATGGCAGCATTGACAAAAAATAAGGTGATTTTTTTAAGGTGTTGACTGATTGAAAGGATTCACTGAAGATACAAAATAAATGAAAGAATATATATTTAGATAAACATCTGTTAGTGTACATTTAATTTTATTACATTGTTATCTTATTTACTTATTTCAAGTAATTGTTCAGTTCTATTAATTGTATTTATTAACTTGGCTATTAAGACCCCAGTAATGACAGCTGATCATATATAAACAAATAGCAACAAACAAAGTACAGTTACTGCACTTTTTGGCCATTTATCTATTAATGGTTTTATTCACAAGTATTTGACTTCTAGCAACAATACCAATCACACTCATATGCCTGTTCTAGTCTGGAAAATATACAATTGCATCTGTGAGAACTAAATGCATTAAAACTATTGCAGCCGTGACACATGCACATGTTCACACACACACACATTCAGAATAAAGTGAGGCGTTTTAATTAAAAACAAAAGGTCCAGAGGAGCCCACAGTCTCTCAGCCTTGTGTGGGATGTAGTTTGGCTGGGCATGAACGCAGTATAACCAGATGCACTCTTTCTCTTTCATTTTCCCCCTCCCAGACAAGACACGGACAAGCACACACACACACACACACACACACACACATACACACACATACACACACAGATGTTATGTTGGGTAATTTTAACACCCTACTCTGACCTGAAGGCACCTCATGCTATCACTGTGTGCACTGTACAGTTCAGACAAGGTCAGTCAGTGGGCCGAGATTTCTGTTTTAACACCCCTAGTTGGAGTCCTCCTGCTCAACACTCACACAGATACACACTTATATGTGTATAAGTGTCCTCACATTCACATGCACACACACACCCATACGCACAAGGACAGGAGTGAAAGTGATACCATGTAGCCACATCATGTAAAGAAATATGCATGGGAAAGAAAGTTACTGTTAGACAAGAAAAAAAACGACTTTTGTTAAAAAGTTACTTTTTTATCAAAACTAAACACAGCATACCAGACCTCATTCATGTCGGTAAACAAGAAGCAGACAGTGTGAGAGAACTATGTATGAAGACTTGAAATCAGACAAAGAGACAATATTTACAAGTTACCAGTAATAAATGCATTAGGAAATCAAACAATTCAATATCAACGATCGCATGCTCTGCCAAAGGAGGTCAAATACACATTTATTTTGGAGCATTGTAACATGAGGCTGTAAATGCAATTCCTCACATTTTTTTTCAACTTTCCTTTTGTCTCCAAATGGCTGAAATGACTCCAGCACTTACTCATGTCCAGACAGCATAATGCCACTACATAGCCCATAAATGAGAGAGACTAGACTAGATTAAACTGACACGGGAGCAATGGTATAATGAAAAGACTGACGTAAATGAACAGGAAACATGTCATCGACATCTGTCACGAACGTTCTGAGGAAAAAGTTAGTTTAATAGATTTCAACAAACACATTACATAGTATTTGGGTAGCATCTGTTTTTGAAAAGTTATATGAGAATACAGATCTGGAAGGTTTTTATGGTTAAGTTCATACTTTAAGCCTTCTTAACACTGAGCACGTAGCAGGTTGGGATCAACTCTGTGAAGTCCCCCTCCGAAAAAAAAAAATTTGTTTTGCTTTTTGTTGCTTCACTTGGATGTTTGAGCTTCACTGTGCAGAATGATGTATGTGCAGAGATTGACACTAGCTAAGGCAGTTTTCACATCCATCAGTTTCTTTTGGCTCAATTACAATCTGAGTTTAACGTGCACCAACACGAATGATTTGTGAGATCACAACTAGTTTGGAAGTGTAATGTGGAAATGTGAAACCAACAGAGCATATACACTGAGAATGGACATTTCAGTGAAGTAGGAGACTTGAAATTAAGATATTTATTGATATTCAAAGATTTTTTTTTTTCCAAGCGTTTGTTTATAGATTTTTACATGTCCGTCTGGAGGGGATGTTAAAAATCTAAGCATAAACTGCAATTTATACACTGGAGATTTTTAAGTTTCAATAAGTACCTTATTTGTTAGAAATACATATTTATAGTGCAGTAGTGATCTTGCTAAAACTTTTATTGTGACATTTGACAAATAACCCAACATTCTTATTGCATCAACTCAAGATACAACAGAAAAACTCACAAACAAGTGGTGCCCATTTCGTCAAAAATGGGTCTCTTTTCAGTGGCGGCTCTACTGTGATCTTCTCCATGACATAAACTAACTTGATCCTTTCTCCCCACTGTGCAATTTTTGGAGGCTTTGGCCCTAACCAGAGGAATGTGATATTGTTGCTACTAAAAGCAAAATCCCGGACAGATGATTTAAAATATGATTTGGTGTGTTCTCAGGTAGGATACCAAGAATAAAAAAAAATACTGTCCCCTGCCAAGCCACAACACCACAACATAAGTCAGATGAATCATTATATTTTAACATAAGATGAGGGGTGCAAACAAAATACCCTCAAAAAAATTAAAGGAACACTTTGAAAAGACATCTGATCTCAATGGGAAAAAAATCCCGAAAATTAAGTAAAAAAAGTATGCGGCAGTCCAGTCCATTTTGCTGAAATGTCATTGCAGCGACTCAAAATGGTACTCAGTAGTTTGTATGGCCTCCACGTGCTTGTATGCTTGCCTGACAACGTCGGGGCATTCTCCTAATGAGAAGACGGATGGTGTCCTGGGGTATCTCCTCCCAGATCTGGACCAGGGCATCACTGAGCTCCTGGACCGTCTGAGGTGCAACCTGGCAGCATCGGATGGACTGAAACATGATGTCCCAGAGGTGTTCTATTGGATTTAGGTCAGGCGAGTGTGGGGGCCAGTCAATGGTATCAATTCCTTCATCCTCCAGGAACTGCCTGCATACTCTCGCCACTGTCCAGCTATCCCACAGTAACTGCCTGTCTCCTGGAATCTCCTCCATGCTCTTGAGACTGTGCTGGGAGACACAGCAGACCTTCTGGCAATGGCACGTATTGATGTGCCATCCTGGAGGAGTTGGACTGCCTGTGCAACCTCTGTAGGGTCCAGGTATCGCCTCATGCTACCAGTAGTGACACTGACCCTAGCCAAGTGCAAAACTAGTGAAAACAGTCCAAAAAGATGAAGAGGGGAAAAATGTTTTGTGGGTCGTCTCATTGTTGCCCCTCTAGTGCACCTGTTGTTAATTTCATTAACACCAAAGCCGCTGAAACTGATTAACAACCCCCTCTGCTGCTTAACTGACCAGATCAATATCCCTGAAGTTTAAATGACTTGATGCTTATGCTGTTTAAATACATACGTATACTGTTTAAAAAGTGTTCCTTTCTTTTTTTGAGCCGTGTACTTTTGTGAGAGAATATTTCAATTACTTTCTTGCTCACATCCAGCTATGAAAATATATTGTTGAAGGTCACAGAAATATGTCTCACCCTCCCATCCTTCCACCATCCACCCATCAAAGTACCCTCCTGCACCTGATATCATTATCACCCCCCAAACCCCAACTCCTCCACCCTCCCTCCTACCCCTGCTGCTCATCACATCCCTCTCACCTCTCCCTCTGGTACCTGACACATCTCTCACCTCTCCTACTCACCTCTCTCCATCCTTTACTTTGCCCTGCCCTCCCTCATCCTCTTACAACCCGCCACCCTTTCCATCTGCATATCTGTCACCTCATTCTCTCAGTTTTGCCTCCTCTACCTATCACTGTCCCTGTGGCTCTCTCCAAACCCCTCCCTCTCCATCCCTCTCTACTTTCTGACACACTGTGTGTCGCTGGTGAACTTCCTTCTGTGTTCCATCTGCCCCTTTCCCACCTCTCCCACTCCCTTCCAGCAGACCCACCTACTCAACGGGTGCTCACCATACATGCAGGCAGGCACACACACGGCCCGGAGCTGTCAACACAGTCCTCAGACGGTCCGCGCTCTACCGCAGTTCAACAGCAGGGGGAGTGTCAGGCCGCAGAGGACAGGACTGGGGGGGGTGGGATGGTTGGGGTGGGCTGGTGTGAGAGCAGAGTGGCCCCTGGGTTCCTGGAGAGGGAAACTGAAGGACAAAGTAAAGAGCAAATGAGTTGAGTTTGACCTGTTTTTCTTGCTAGCGTTATTAGAAAATAATTATCTGTTTGTATGTTTGATCCTGGATGAATCCACTCGCCTCTTGACTTTCAATCACCCCCCTTTGTGCACAAGGCTAAAAAGGACACACCCAAAATGTTACAGTTCTTTAATCCTTTTGATTACATTTATGTAGAGCTGCCGCGATTAGCTGATTGACTGATCAGTCAGTCGGAAGAAAATGAATCGCCGGCTATTTTGATAATCCTTTACTCATTTAAGTCATTATTCAAGCAGAAATGCCAAACAGTTGAGGTTGAGTTGTAGGTTCACAGATGTGAGAATCTACTGCTTTTCTTGATTAACATTGCAGCAAATTAAATATGCTTGGACTTTGGACTGTTGGTTGTACAAAACAAGATGATTATTTATCGACCAAACGATTAATCAAGAAAATAATTGGCCCGATTGATCAATAATGAAAATAATTATTTGTTGCAGCCGTACATTTATGAAATCGGTCTATTCGAAAAGGTAACTCTTTGGGCTGTGCTGACAAAAAGTCAGAACAAGTGATACTGAACCAAATTTCCGAGGCACAAACATGGCAAAAGTATTAAGGTTTTTTTTCTCACCTATATGTTTACAGTTATATTTGGTATGCCCTGCTGTTACAAAATAAGCAACTGCTGTCACTGTGATATTGGAATCGTAAAATGGTTAACACAGATAGAATCGTGAAGCTTTGTGCTTTCAAATGACATATAAATGTTCAAGGTTGAGTGAGGAATCATCCCAAGTAAGGTAACAACACCGAACCCCACCCAGTGTAGAATTACTGATATCTGTCTTAATGTTTTATTATTTTTACCACAGAATTGAATAAATACATGTCCGACACACGCAAAAACAAATGCGATTATCCACCACATATTGGAATATTGTGTTACAGCATATTGTATTAGATTGTTCATTATTTCATGATTTTCCTTCCAACCCCGTAGCTACAGTACATCTATGACTTACAGCACATTATAATAGCACTGCTTGGTGTACAACAGTGCTATGATCTGTCTACTGCCCCCACCTGCTGGTTAGAAAGCTATCATATTTTTGTTATGCATCAAATTGAACCCTGGCCAATCTCTGCGTGTTTATTTGTCTGAGTGTTAATGTGTGTGTGTGTGTGTGAGCCTGTGTGCGTTTTACACAAAGAGATGTTCAGTCACTTCCACCCACTTAGTTTCTCTGTATTTAGTTCACAGTGATCTTTCTCCCACACCTATCTCCTGCACCCATCCAACCTAACAATGAAAGAGCCAGAACTGCAGCAGACCACTGCACCAGTGCCGCTGGCCTAATGAACGTCTCATACTGACAAGCGCAAATAATCAGCCACCCTGTTATAAAACCCACACGTACAGTAATAACAGTTTGCTGGCCAGTGTTGTTTATATCACACCGTTGCTCTCACAAGCCATAGAAGGGGAGAGTCTGTGACCTTAAGAGCTGTGGGACCTGCACTGTCTAATTCCATGTTTATGGTTTTGCCTTTTATAACACACAGACGGAGCTGCCCAGGCCACAAGCACACGGAAATATCATCATGCGCCCTCTCCACTGCTAATTGGTGCCTTGGTACCATCCCTCTGGTTGGGTTTTAGCTTTGTGCAGGGCGACCTGAGGAGCCAGGCCAATTTCAGCCTTTGCTTCTCTTTCTCTTCTCTTTCCCTTGCTCCACAGAATTTACTGTACCACCGTCAAACCAACATTAAAACGGATATTCACAGCAAGGTTCACTCTAACACAAAGAAAGCTGACTCAATAAACTTGTAATGTGGCTTATGGTTATATGTAAATTCATATAAATCCATAAACCATTGGCACTGTTTACAAAGAAATGTGACTGAGATGACTACATTATTTGCTCACATGACTAAACACATTACAACACTAAAATGTCCATAGAAAAGATTAAATCAAGTCTCCTCTGTGGGTGTCTGTAATGAGAACCAGGAATAACATAAAAAAAAATAATGTTAATGAATTCATTTTTTGAAAGTAACTTTGCGTGCACTGCAAAAACTGTTGTCATTTTTAGAACATTTAAATTATATAGCAGTTTATGGTTATTACGGTTTCCTTGGCAACAGTGCAAATTACTTTGAATCTCAGCAACTTTTACACCTTATTTTCACACAAGCCTCAAATCTGCAATTCAGTTGACTCGCTGATTTAAAGCAGATGCAAGCTTCATAAAACAGAGGGGGAATTATTTTACTGTTTTCCGACATTTTTTGCTCAGCTCGCAAAAGGTGAGCGCAGATTTCAGGCTGGCACATCAATGGTTTCACTTTTTCCCCCAACGCATATCAAAACAAAAAAGCCGTAGCCGAGTTCATATGAGAAACACGAGGCCAGGAAATGGAGCATCTGCACAGAGAAAACGCACAGCAGCATGGGAGGGGAATGGAGGGATGAATGGCTTGCGGTGCTGCGGGTGATGTGAAGAGGACAACAATGTAATTATAGGATGACTAAGGATAGACATGGAACTGGGCGAGGGAGTGGGGAGGAAAAGGAGACCGAGAAGAAGAAGAAAGGAGTGGCGGGGGGGGTGTAGTAACCTGCTGGAGTTCTCCATCATACCATGGTAGTTAATTAGCATACATATTCTGTAAACATCTGGAGCAGGGGGGATGTATTTCCACTCAGCTGTCTGTCTATCGGTCCACTTTCAGATGTATCTGTCCTTTAATCCAGAGTTTAGTTCATCTGTTTGTACTGTGTGTCATTCTGCCTGTTTTCTGTGTGTCTAACTGAATATTAGGAACCCTGATTCATGTTTATTTGCAGGTCTATCTGTCAGTCAATCTGTCTGTGCTCTATCTTCCAGCTGTCTACCATATTGACTAAGCACCCTGATAAATCCCTGTGGTATCCATATTCATAATATATACTCATCCACATCTACACAATCACATGCAAACACTCGAAAGAAAGACAGTGGTCTTTTCCTACAACTGCACTTTTCTCATCATCCACAAGGGGTCAGGATTACATTGAACAGATTCTTCAGCAGGTTTTAACTGTGATCTGCAGTCATCTGTGTTTGGAGGTGTAATCAGACTCATTTGTAATCACAGCTGTTGATAGTCCTGGTTTTTATGTGTACATGTTTAATTCTGTTAGAGACATTAGGGCAGGATGTTAGGTTGAGAAATATGAATGAATGTATTGTGCCAAAAATTCACACTCACTCTGTATTCACACCTCAGATCTGGCATATACCTACTGTGTTCTGCCATCTACTCCATTAATTATTAATTCCTTAGCTATTAACAACAAATAGTCATCTGCCACGGCAGGCTTACTATTTATAGAGAGAAGAGGGAAATTAATTCACACACATTTTACCTGTGGGACTGGAGTCAAACCTGTTACAAGCACTGCGAAGAAGTGAAGAAGTATCACCACAATTATTATTATCAACATTAAATACATTTATAACCTTTGAAAGAACTTCAACTGAACCAGCCAGCAGTTCACTGTCACGTTAGGGATTTTCACCTTGCATATTCTCCTCATGATGTAATTATTTAGTTAAATACTTTTAATTCTTTGATTGTTCATGTTGATTGTTGTTCACATGAAAATATATTTCTATCAAAAGTGGTTAGATGATTTGGCATTTAGACAATGTAGATGTCTGACGTGTTTATAACCTCACAGTTTCGATAAAGAGGGTCATGTCTTATGTAATTTACATCAGTTTGATAGAAGAATATTTGGGCTACCATAATAGATTTACAGCACAAAAATTCACATGAGGCTGTAAGCCTTTTTTCTAAAGTAAAAAGGAAGATTAAGTGTATTGTGCACAAATTTCATTTCATTTTCGTTTATCACCTGGTGCTGTATGCACAGCAACAAGGGACAGTGTGACCAGTGGTGGAAGAGCTTTTATTTAAGTAAAAAGGCAATACTACAGTGTGAAAAGACTCACAAGTGTAACAAGTTACTTTACTAGTCAACTATCTTTATTGCTTTTGATACTGAACCACGTTTCCCACAATGCTTCACTCATCAGTGCGCGTGTCAACGCTGCCAGCGGACCGGACTGAACATTCCTGCGTTCCCTTTTTTCCTCAGTCTGGGACGTCGGTGTTGCCGCCAGATAGCGAATCCTCTTTCCCCACGTTTCTTTCTGAGAAACGCACCCATGACACGGCGGGTTTGATCTCAGGAGGTGATCCCGGGCCCCCCCCAGGAGTCAGAGTCTCACTTCGGGTAAAGGATTTATCTAATTTTAAGCCGGCGAAGGTGTCTGTCGCTTGCAGCGCTATAACCATTTGAACCCGATAGCAGTTTTATACGACGTGCTGGGTTCGCCGCGAGTTGTCCCTGTGAGTGGCCTGGTTATCCTCTGACCTCAGCCGGCAGACCTGTTGATGTAGCACAGTTGACGGAGGCAGGGTTCATAATGCGTGGCCTTGTTGTTTACTGTTACACTTAGCAGCTAGCTAACGTTAGCCGGCTGGTTAGCCGCAAAGCTTGCGTCACCAGATACGCGGACACGCACACACACACACACACACACACGAGGGTGTGGAGGCGCCTCCAGATGTGTCTTTGTTATTTTGACACGTGGCTTTATGGCGCAGTCATTTGGATAACGTTGCTATAAACATCCTGTCACGATACACCACTTGGCTAACCCGATGCACACAGTGCTAGCATGCCAGACAGCATGGGCGTGGTTATGGGAGTGCTAAAAAAAATAATAAAATAAAATACTACAGCTAAGGTGATGATGGAGTCGTTATGGTCAGGTGACATGATCAACCGTTTGAAATCGGTTTTGGTTTCAGTAGCGTTGTACTGACGGGACAGGACTGACGGGAATAGCCGTTCATAATGTTAGATGTTTGTTAGATGCCCCAGGCTGAGCTGGGAAGGAGCCGAGTTTGCTGCAGTTCAGCGGCCTGTCAGCTGTTGACCCAAACAACAAAGAGTGGCTCACAGCTGCTGCTAGTCTGTGGCAGGACAGAGAGGAAATCACTGAGCACCTTAAACTCACATGTGACGTAGGATCTGTCATGAGAGCTGAAGCAGATACATGCAGTTTAGGCCATTAATGCTGACTAGGACAAACCTAAAGCATGTTGATTGTTGCTGGAATAAACCTGAGCTCGCTGCTTAAAAATCAATAGAATTATTGAATTTTTGACTGGTGTTTCTAGGTTATACTTAAGTCAAGTTTGCTCATAACATTCCTGAGATTCCTGCTGTTCAGAGACAGTCTCTGAGCCTGCAAACAGAGTGACCTTTTTGAGGTAAAGGAATGTTTGTGTGCCACCACAAGTCACACAACAGCGACCCACCTGAGGATTTGCCACATTTTGATGCAGAAAAACAAGATGGAATTTGCATGATTTATCTTAGACAGACAGCCGTTTCAGCGGAGAATGGAATGAATTGATAATCAAATTCATCAAATCCTGCTGAGAGGAAAATGTGTTTTTTTGAGTAAAGGATAGCTTCAAGTAGTTGCCTCAAGTAGAGACGTATGCTAATTTATCAGTCTGCTTAGTTGCACGTCAGGTTCGCACAGTGTCTCGTTCTGCACTCTGTATTCGTTGTATTATCTTGTAACTTGGCAAAGTGCCCGTCATCTACAGTCTACCTAGACAGATGAAGTCATATGTTAACTTTTTTTCAGCCATTGACTAACTAATCTAGACAAGATGTTCTGGGTCTCATTCAGACTTACAATTCTTAGATCCTCAGTTGAAATATAGCATTTTATCCTGACTGTGTAATAACGATGTGTTGCTCTCATGGCCTCACAATACATAGGACTTATCCAAGTCCAAATGAATCGTCGGTTTTATCCAAACCTTGCAATTACATGTTGCTGTGTGCTTGATGACTGAGCTGCTTAATCACCTCACGACAGGTGACATAAAAGTAGCATTTTGTTCTCCCATTAAACTGATGTAATCTGTGATTTTAGGATGTAAATTTGCTGGTTCATCAATAGCTGCATCCTTATCATCTAGCCTTTCCTTTTTACGTTACCTGATTACATTGCAGCAACAGTCCAATTTACTCTTGAAAGTTAGCTATCGAGCAATGAAATGCAAAAACTATGATAGCCTTGTCACTTTAATAGAAATGTGAGAATTGCCTATGCTTAAATTTGGCCTGAAACACAGCTGAATTTAGACCATGTAAGCAGACTCAGTGCAGTGTCATCACCCCCGTGATCTGCATTCCCAGCACATATGAGTGCTGCATTGATGAGTGATTGAGGCTGTGAACTCTGCCTTCCGAGGTTAAACGGTGTAAGGAAAGAAACAGATGATCCCAGGGTACCAGTAGCAAATAATGATGCCAGGGTTCATTTGACTAGCAGCATGTATCTGTTATCTCTATGCCACAGAAATGGGCTAGTGTTTAGGGCTGCGACGCACGGCAAGTTATACGAATGCAGTGTTTTGAAGAATGTGGAGGAGGGGCGAACACGGCTGTTAGGGAGAGAGTGGGAGTAGCCTGCAGAAAACTGGATCACCCTGACTCAGCTTGCTTTGCAGAAACCGTGCCTCAAATAAGTGGGAAATGCTGCTCATTGCGGTGCCTGAAGTGCGTGGATGAGTGAGTTAGGAGAGAGAAATCATAAGGGTTGTGATTGAGGGAAAACATTCAGTAGCTTTGTGAGAGGAGAGATATCAGGCGGTGAGGATAAGGCCTTTAGCTTAGTGCAGGGATCCAGTGTAGGTCTATAGAAAATTACATAGCCTGTATTGTTTTTTGGAAACAATTCATGACAGGACTATTGTCACAGTTATGGTCTTTCTATGGCCCACCTTTTTGTTCTCACAGTTAACCAGTTGTTTTGTCATCATCTCATGTGTTCAACCCCGACCAATAATGGCCACAGCACTGATGCACACTACCCTTTGTCGCCTCTCTTCTCGTTTTTTGTTAAGCTTTGAGGCCTCAGAGCTTCTACCTACACTCCATACATGCCATACATGAATTATGGGGGGGGATCTGGACACAAAAGCATTGTTGGGCTATTGCTCCAACAGTTCCACATGCCCAATCCTCTCCCATTAAGTCACTACAGGGGCAAAGGGGGACAATGTGGCTATTGTTTTAAGTATATTTACCCTTGAACCCCCCAGTACTGGCCCGTCCTTCTAGATATAGGCCATTCAACTCACACTGTATGAGTAAACACATTTACTCACAACAGCTTACAGTAAATGGGAGGTGGGAACTACAACAGGCTCCTTTGAATTTGGTTTGTAATGTTAGCTCTGCAAGCTCCTCCATTTTAGTTTGTACCGACCTTGACCGTGGGCAGCTGTGGCTCAGGAGGTAGAGCAGGTCGAGCTTTAATCCCAGGGTTGATGGTTAGATCCCTACTCGATCCTAAATTGCTCCCAATGGAGGCCAGCACCTTACATCGCCATCGGTGTGTGAATGAGACCAATCTGTAAAAGCAATTTTGGAACCATTAAGGTTGAAAAGCACAATATAAGTGAAGTC
>JAVQJF010007219.1:0-24129 GCA_036023855.1 Gadopsis marmoratus
ACGATCTGGCGCCGGACCAGAGCCAGGACCGGGCTTATGTCTTCCTGTGACGTGGCTAATGAGGCGCAGGTGCAGCTGGTCCCGCTGATTACGGCGCCGTCCTGGGCAGAGCATGACAGGTGGCTTCAGTTTCATTGTGGAATAGAAAAGTTCACTTGCACACAAATTTCGTCACTCCGATCATATTTGATATTTTCTGCCATGCTTGACTGGCCTTACCAGGTTAGAAAATTAATATTGTAACTGGTGACATTCGGATGTAGTCCATTGCATCCTAGTTAGCTGCTTTGTCGGGTGGGCAATGCTTCACATACTGCCCTTCATTCTACGCTCTAATTCACACTATAAAGTCCAACTGAAATCTAAGTCTAAGTGTCCGGACATGAACCCAACTGCAACACAAACAAGGTGTGCGATATGCTACAAATAGTGAAGATAAAGTGGAGCTGAGTGATGGTGGAAAATCTCTTTTACTGATTTGGCAGGTGCTCCAACTTGGTACAAAGAGCATCTGTCACTCATACAGAAAATGGCCGGGGAAAATGACTGTATTCAGTCCAGCTACGGAGCTGAAACACAAACAGGTCTGTATCCAGGACCCTGGGAGAAACTGGCATCTGAGTTCAGTAAGTGGATGTAAATCCGCACATATCACGCTACAGCTTTCACATGGTCATAAACAAAAATGGACACACGCACGCACACACACACACGGTAAAGAGAGAGCCATGTCTTTAATCAAGCCTAGTGCATCTGTCAACAATGCTGTGGCTTCACCACAACGGCGAGGCCCCTGTGTGTGTGTGTGTGTGTGTGTGTGTGTGTGTGTGTGCACGCGCAGACATGACCAAACAGCACACCCGTCCATCCATCACGTCGACAGGACAAATAAAGAGGAACTTCTCTTTAAGAAAAGGGGGCACGAGTACTATTAGCCCGCCAGAGTCTAACTGCAGGAAGAATGCAGCATCTGTTAACTGTGCTTGATATTAATTAAAAGCCATTTTGTGTATTGAGTTTGTTATGAATCATGCATATACAGATGCTAACAAATTATTTTTCAGCCCTAGAAAGTTACCTATAACACACTTAAAATCTAGTCAGGAAGGCATTTACCATAAACAGCATGCACAGATTAGTTGTAAGCAGAAAACACACACACACACCAACATGTTTCTTTTGGCACACAGTCAGATGCAGGCGGAGATGGCACAGACAGACTTTAATGTACAAACAGATCAAAAACATAAACTGTCATGTTAGTGTATGTTTAAAATGAGATCTATCAAAGTGTGAGTGAAACTAGAGATGAACAGCTAACAGCACAGAGAAAAGCAAAGAAGCTCAAAACTGAAGGTTAAATAGAACTTCAGCTGGTTACGTAGGCTTTTCTGTGTCCTTGGGTTCAAATAATGAATGCAACCAAAAGCCAAAGGAAGGAAGTAAAAAGCAGCCAGCAAAAAATATATTGAACGTCTAAATAATTCCTGGATGAATAGTGCACAAGTAATGAAAAACAGAGCCAGAGTGCAGACTTTGTTTTTGTGCTGTTGTTGGAGCTGCAGTGTTGTAATTAGCATGATTACAGTCCAGCATCGCATTCCACTTCTGTTACAGTCAGCTGTGATGAGCATGTGGGCGAGCCTGCAGGGTGTGTGTGAGCGTATCTGTGTGTGCACCTGCCTATCAGCCTCTGTGTGTAAACATAGCAAAATATGCCACTGAAAGAGCTGTGCTCAAAAATCCAACTCCAGCATCAAGTCTGCGCGCTCACTGCAGACCCCTCACACCATGGACACCGCCTTTTCCAACTTCTACCCTCTGGTAGGTGCTACAGAATACTGTGTGCCAAAACCGCCAAACCCAAAAACAGTTTCAGGTGATCCTTAGATAAAATACAAATATTGATAGCTGCTTTAAATCAGCCATGTGATGTGAGAGCAGTTATATATATATATGTATAAATCATCTTATTGTACTATATCTTAATAGAGTAAGATATTGTGCAACACACATTGTGCAATAGCATATTCACAATTTAAGTTCATTGACATAAGATTTACATACAGACCATACTATACATATAATCTAAATATGCACACAAAACCACCTCTGTATACACCGATCAGCCATAACTTTATGAGCACTGACAGGTGAAGTGAAGAACATTGATTATCTCGTTACAATGGCACCTGTCAGTGGGGGGATATATTATGCAGCATTTTGTCCTCGAAGTTCATAAATGGGCAAGCATAAGGATGTGAGCGACTTGGGCCAAACTGTGATGACTAGACGACTGCGTCAGAGCATCTCCAGCACTACAGCTCTTGTGGGGTGTTCCCGGTCTGCAGCGGTCAGTACCGACCAAAAGTGGTCCAAGGAAGGAAAATGGCGATCTGGCAACAGAGTCATGGGCGACCAAGTCTCACTCGTGGGGAGAGAAGGCTGGCCCGTGTGGTCCGATCCAACAGAAGAGCTTCTGCAGCTCAAACTGCTGACACAGTTAATGCTGGTTCTGACAGAAAGGTGTCAGAACACACACGGCATCGCAGTTTGCTGCATATGGGGCTGCGCAGCTGCTGACCAGTCAGGGTCCCCGTGCTGTCATCATGTTATGGCTGTAGAGTGACTAATCATCCATACAATATTTCTTCCACCATTTTTTGCACTACATTTTTTTTTACTCACTGCCTTTTCATCATTCCCTTCATAAATCATTGGATTGGTTTACAAACTTAAAATGACCTTTTCTATATTCCCACCCATGTGTAATCCAAAATCCACCGTAGATGTCCTCAGATGTGCAAACCTGTATAGAGCTCACTCTACAAACCAATCTGAGTATGCATACGTGCCCACTTGTCTTCCTGTGTGTGTGTTTGTGAGAGAGCCCACCTGCCTATGTGTGCATCAGGTGTGTATCAAATTCAGCCTTGGCTAAGGGTGCTGATTTTATGTTGTCTGTGGATGTGGGTTGGAGGATTACCTGCATTACTTCAACCTGATTCCTATCACCTACCAGCTCCTCAACACTACAAAATCACTGACATTGACAAGATGAAAGGTACACCGTCTGCACCGTTAGAGCGAAGGTCATACTCTGGGCTTTATGCTTGTCATCTGCAAAGACAGATCATGGGGAGTAAGAAGGGAGTGAATTGGGGGGGAAGGACGCATTCAAAGGGAGAAAGCAAAGGAAGAAGGGTACAAGAGCAAAATCAGCTAAATGACATCATGGGAGCAGAAGACCAGGAGGGAGGAAGAGAGAAGCTGTGACATAAATGTGCAGCCTTGTAGATAATAAGCTGAGAGGTGAATGGAGAAAATGAAGAGCGCAGTCTTCTCACTTAACCTCTCAGTTAAACTGTCCTCACATGGAAATACCTGTCATTCCACCTCATCACAGCTTCAGGCCTCTCACTCCAACATTGTTTCTGTCTATCGCTTCCCCTTCTTTCCTTTTCTTTCCTCATCCATCCTCCCCCCCCCCCCCCGCCTCTTGGTCACCGTCCACCGGCGTGTGCTGACAGGCAGGTTCAGGCAGGCCTACTCACCTCCAGGCGTCAGTCTAAATAGGATTTACTTGATCACGTAGCGTATATGAGGAACATAGTCACCTCATTAAGGCTTTGCAATTGGGTCACAAATCACCAATGAACCATGTGTGGTGCCCTCATGGACGTTCCCCGGAGGATGTGCTGTGTGCAAAGAAATAAACATGAGAAGAAAGCTGTGTTTCTACTTCATGCCACTGTAATACACTACGTTTTTAGGCTTTTTCTCATGTCCCCTGTGACAATGTTTCACACATCCAACTCCTTGAAAACAACTCCGAGACAAAAGATTGAAGAAGCACAAGGTCCATCGTCAGTTTAATGATGGCTAGTTAGTTTCACTAAATGACAACAGGAGAATGTTCTGTGATGCTGGCACTAGCATTAAAGAGAGAATTGTGAAACTGGTGTAGGTGTCATGGTAGGTGGGTATACTGTCATTAGTGTCATCCTTGTGAGACATCGTTTTGACAGTTTAATGATGTGATTTGGTGTGTTTGCTTCATATTTGTGGATGTGCAAGATTACAATAGGTGTACGGAGTGTTTTAAATATACTCATCCATTTAACACCCCTTCACAAAGCTTGTTTAACACTTTAACAACATGTTGATAGATGTTTCCACTTAAATATTGCTTTATGGTCAGAAACTCAGAAATGCTTCCAATTATTTCGACACCACATGATACAGCAGCGCCACTTGCACCAGCGCTCACGTTCAAAGTCAACATGGCTAACGTTACCTCAACTCAGAGGAGCAACTCGATCCTGTCATCAAGAGAAATACCGTTCAGTCGTCATAGTAATCAGGATCAAATGGCAACTAAAGAATTAAGACCATTCAGAGCATATTTTAACATCAAGCAAGTGGGAAATCGTATAACAGGAGATTTTCGCAGAGCTGGTATGTGCGGAAAACGTGGCTAGCAGGATGCAAGCCCTTTGTTCTGACACCCCTGCTACCCTGCACTCTGTTCCAACCTGAGCACAGACGCTGCATGAACAATTACGGGTGTGGCAGTCATTGTCTCTCGGAGAAGGTGAAACAGCATGAAATATCGAAGATGCATATGGACAGGTGTCTCTTCGCGTTCAAAGGTATTTGTGACTGAGGGCAAAACGATAGAAATGACAATTTATCTGTTGATGACCATAGTGGATTGACCAATCATTGTAGAGCCAAAATTATTTTATTCAAGACATTTACAATAAATTCCTGGCTGTAGCTGTCCACAAAATTACAGTACATTATGTAGCCTATGGAACAATCCTTGTTTTATGTTGCCATCTAGTGTTTACAGGTGCTACTGCTATGTGAGGTGACCAGAAAAAAGTAGAATCATAAATAAAATTATTCCTTGATTGAACTCTGGATGTAAAAATTACTACATAAGGAATAAATAGAACACAAAATCACAACCTCCCCTTAAGAAACCTGTGTCTTAGCCAGCGGAGCTACCACAGCCTTCTAGGCTACATCAGCTCTCACACAAGATCATTATAAATGGCGTGAAGCTTAATAATAGTAAATGTTTGGATTTCTTTTTTTATTTGCCAATCTGCAAACAGATGAGTGTAAACACACACCCTGACACTTAAACCACTCCAAAGACTATGGCTACAGCAGCCGAGTGAAACTCAACTCCTGATATTTCATGTGAAACAGGCATCAGTCTGCAGATATTACTGTAAACATGGAGAAGCAGCAGGAGAGGCTGCTTGAGGGGCTATTATCTCATGTTTTTTTTAAATGAACACACACAAACAAACACAGATACCGTTAATAAACAGAAAACAGGAGAATTTGACTTGCAGAGCAGAGAGGCTGTGCAGAAGCGGAGGACAAATCTTCGCTCTGGGCCCGATGATGGTTGAAAAACATGGGCCAGTGCTCCAGAAGAATGTGCCAGCAATAGAAAAAAGTATTGTCTGTAATAATGTCATCATCCTTAAATGCCCCTGAGTACACAAGGCTTGTTTGTAACTCTGGACTGTTTTAGGAGAAAATATTCGTTGTGGGTTTGGTTTCCATTACGTCTTTCTTAAAAGGATATTCCAGGGACAGAGGCAAATTTTTTTTACTGTAACATGACTATAGCATTTTCATGAGTATAGTTTTTGCTTCTTTTACATGAGCCCCGTTGTTTTGGTCGTTGCTCTTCTTGCTGTTGGCTGCTTTTAATGGAATGCAAAGTAGCACCACCTGAGAAACATAAATAATGAAATGCCCAGACCAGGTTAATCCAAGTAAAAGCTCCCTTACTGGTTATTTTTTTATTGAGGTCTGTGCTTTTGAGGAAGTAGAAGGAACAGGGAAGCAGATCTGACACCATGATTTAAAAGCACAAATTGAATGATTGTGGGTGAAATAATAAATTAAAAGGGACAAATGGGACATTAAAAGGGGCAAAGAAGTCGAGCAGTTGATAATTCTCGTTTAAATTCCCTAATAGTGTGATATTGCAATAATCTGTCCCGTTTCAATATTTATTTTTTATTGCAGCTGACACCCTGAGCATTGCTGCCAGGTGTAACCAGTGAGAACCTTGCAGGAGAACTTAGAGACAATCCAGCCATCTGCGTAACAAATGAGCATTAAACATAACCATATGTTCTCTGGAAGGATTTCTTTTATATACCATTTACTCCTATTTCCGTGCATCACGTTCACTCAGCGACTCATACACACTCACACATGTGGCAGCTGCTGTTTTCTACTGGAAACTCCAAAAATCCCACTCTTCCTGTGAGAAAAGCCATAAAAATGCAAAACAGCTATTCAATTCCTTGACTTTCCATGACTGGATTGCAAAACGCCATGAAATTCCATGATGTGCGATATCCTTGCTCATATACAGTCATGTGCAATAAAGATATTTTTCAGTTACAGTACACGACACAAATATTGCAGTCGGTATCGCAGCTACCAGATGTATGCACGTGAGTGTGCCTGTCGCAGGAGAGTGTATTTGATGGTGCTGACGTGTGTTTGCCAAGTATGACGGGCACCTTCACCGAATCCCCAGACAGATGAAACTCACACCAAAATCCTGATGACACAGGGCCTCCCATGCCAGCTGGCAGGGGCCCATCACAGCCTCCACCCTTTGAGGAAAAACAGGGTCTGTTCATCTCTATATAGAGTTTCACCTGAAAACACACATGGCTTGCTGCAAATGCAAATAAAAGCTTGTGCAGATGAATTAATATATTCATACTCTTGTAAAGACAAAAACAATGACACAGATGTCAGTCATCACATATGACACAGTATACCAGCCTACCAAGACACCGCTGGAAAGAGCAAAAAGAAAAACATAGACATAAATGTAAGAACAACATAAAGAAAGAACACATTTAACTCCCTTTCCTACTTTCTGAATCCAGGTACTTTGAGTTGATGATACAGTAGGTTAAATATTCAGTTTGGAGTAGTTGAGCTTTATCACAAGTCAGCAGTTCTAGCACTATGTTGAATCGTGTGTGTGTGTGTGTGTGTGTGTGTGTGTGTGTGTGTGTTTAAATCAGTAATGAATCAATATTTGTGTTTATGCCCAACGTGTGTACGTTTTGAATGAACTGGATTCCATCCATGTTTGCCTGCACAGTGCCTTGATAACATGGCAGTGTGTACGTGTGCATGAATTTCAAAAAGCGTCTACTGTAATCGCCTGTGCAGTGGGTATGTCAGTATGTTTTTGCCAATCGAGTGTGTGCGTGTTTAGTGTTTGTATTCAGCAGTGTGTTTTTGTGTGCGCCCTTAGTTTTTTCCCCTGACTCAGCTGTTTGAGCAATCCAGAGATCAAAGTGCGGGGAGTTAGACCAACACTGCAGTGGGGTTTCAGCAGCTGATGAATACACATGAGGAGGGGCATTTATGCAACGTACACATACACACATCCCTTTAAGAACAGCGGACAGTACATAAACACTCCTGCTGCTGCACCTGTGCTGCCTGTACACAGACACATTTACACACACTTACACTGTAGCGGGGTAAGACCAAAAACATGCAACACATAGGCTACTGTAGACATATAATGCTGTGTGTGTGTGCGTGCGTCCCTCTCTGCACAGTGTCCTCAAACACCCTCACTGTCTGAAACCCAACCTGGACGAGCCAACATACACCAGCCAAAGTGAAGGTACACACACACACACACACACACAAACACACACACTGAGAGAACCACATCAATGCACATATGAAAGTGAATGAGAGCGCAAACACACACTCATATACATACTTTGGGAAACACTCCACTGGTGGATAATAGTGGACTTCAGCAGCCAAGAACAGGCTAATCTCAGGCCAGACCAAACAATAGTCGTATTATGGTAGTTGGCTGGGGGAAGGAAGAGAGAAAAGAAAAGAACTATGAAAAAAGCATAGAGAGAGAGACAGTAGCAGTAAAGTAAAGCAGTAAAAACCTAATTCAATCTTCAAATGTAACTCAAGCATAGTGTTGCATTTGTTAAGTTGTTGGTCATACCGAACACAGGTTCCACAACAATTGTTTTTACTAAGGACAATATTCCAGCAGCTGAAATGGAATACTTCACAATATCCCAGTGGCTTGCTGACAACAAATTTCTGAAGCTGTGTTTCAGTCAGGCAGTAGGAATCTTCATTACTTTAAACCCATTTCCAGGACAAAGGTCACGGTATGGAAGTTCTTCTATGCAACAACTAAACAGAAGAACCAATCACAGCTGACGACAATGTCCTGACCTTTGAAGAAGTCAAAGGCTGTGTCACAGTTCAGTGTGCCAGAGACTGATGGCTTGTTATGGTGGTGTCTGTTTCACACAATTTACTTTCCAAAGACATCGTGTTCAACTTATGGTTGATTTGGATGATGTGCTCACAACAGTGGAGCCCAACACGGCAACAGGCAGAACATACGGTCTACGTCCAAATGAGATAGCCGAAGCAAAGCGTCATCAGTCTTTGACCAGTGGCTTCCAAATAACATTAACACCGATAAAGTCAAAATATATACACACACACACACACACACACACACACACACACACACAAACATAGTGTGAATCACTGAGCAGTGTAATGAAAGGACGGCATCCCGATCGGTCTGACTAATGAAAGAGCATCTCATCTCTTATCAATGAAATATGCATCACATATATTACAAAACGCTCCACTGCATAGATTATTAATACAAACACGCACACTCTGCATACATGTAGACATGTCCACATGCTCACACAAAATCCTCAAATGAACAAAATCTAAAAACTCTAAAAGTAAAGACAAAATGCACAAATGACAAAAATAATGCTTAATGAAGGTTTTGATATATTAAATAATATTGCATTTTGCTGCCATAAGCGCTCTGCACCTACTCAGCCAAGCTAGTAACACGGATTAGCTAACTCTGTATTTCAGGTTGAAAATTGCGCAACAAAATGAAAGTTCTGTACTGAATGATTTGCTGACGAAAACAGAAAATCCTTTTAGATATTTGGTACTAAAACACTCCAATAGAGCATTTACAATTTTCTTTTAATCCTAAAATGTTCAGGCTGCCTGTAAGACAGAAAACTGACAGGAACGTAAGATGTGAAGAGACACGATGCCACCTGAGTCCTTGCAAAAGTCCTAGAAGAGTTGAACAGGCCACTGAATTCCAGCAATTCCTTCTGTTATACAGGACCCATTGTGCTGAGAAATACTGTTGTCCATCCTAATTGCATTGACTGTGGCACTATCCATCATGATGAACATGGTGACAAAAAAAGCATTATTTAACTGAACTTACGACACATTTTATAGGTTCTCTGCATTGTGCAGGAAATAGTATGTACATTGTCAATTTTTCTAAAATTAAAGGGCATCTGCACTGCCCAATAAATAAGTCATACAGAATACATACATACAATACAATCAATTGTCAGACACCACAGAAAAACGTTTCCAGACCAGCAGCACAGAAATCTTGGCCCTGCAACAAAGGCAGTCTCTGAGGGAATAATAAAATAATACAAAGTGTATGATATTTCCCCTTTAACTAAAATTTTACTTTACACATACAAATTGCCTCACTTCTCACACATCAATACAAGCAGATTCAAGGAAAGCAGCATGACACTACAATATACTACAAATCTTGCACACCTATTAAATGTACTTACCATATTTCCTCAGATAGCGGCCAGAGTCTTTATTTACCTGAACATGCACCAGGCCTTTATCTGAACCAGGCTTGTATTAGAGGCAGGCCTTTGTTTCTAATTGTCTCTGTTTGAATAATTGGTCATATTTTAGTATGAAGCCTCCTGTTTGCCCTGTTAAAGTTACTGCATCACGCTGTTACTCAACACTTCCTGTATCAGTTTCAAATTAAAAGCCTTCTAAAGTTTTAGTGGACAGAAACCCTTAGCCTTAATTTCTTAACAAGGCTTTTATTGTGTCTGCCTCTGCAAGTAATGCACTTGGAGGGGATAAAAAGTAACCCATTTATGGACTAAATTCTTCTATAAAGCCACAGGAAATTAGACAAGATGTGAAAACAATTGCAGCGTACCACTTTAAAAGGCTAGTTAGCTGTGCTAAGCTAATGTAAGTAAATACAGTTCCTGAACATTCACTCTGCCCTACAGTGGATAGCACAGGGCGATAATGACAGTCTAATGGATAATATTCCATTCACAGGTGGCTTTATTTATGAGTTTTTGGGGAGATGCTTATTAGCTTTCAGTAGTTTTAACAGATGGCCGATGTGGGCGGAGTTTAAGAAAGGCAAATTACACTGAAGTGGTGTAGACCTATATATGAAAACCTTTGAACAGAGAAAACTATAACATTCTTTTAAAAGGTGTGATTGGTTGATAAAAATTTAAAAAAAAGAAATAAAAATGCACAGTGATAATAGGCATGGAGCTGCCGAATCACATCATTTACATGGTGTAATTATGAATACTATTTTATGTAAATTAATAAATTGTAAGCCATACTTAAGTATCCTACAAAATGTTTGAAAACACAGGCCTGCATGTGCAGTAGCCTATTTACAAGCTGATAGTTGTTATATTTATTTGCTCATGTGGGAGAATGTGATCTCTACGAGATCAGCCACAAGCATATTCCATGCATGATCTAATCTGTAGCGTTTCACTTACTCACTGTCATTCAGCGTTTGAAGAATATGTCTCCTACCTCTCGCAGGTAGAGAGGCTTTGTAATTGCATCACACAATTCCCGTGTATAAATTCATCGCAGTGCCCCTTTAATTCTGCTATTGATAACTCACTGAACTGTCGTTAACCTCTTCGTCATCCATTTATCTGTTCATTTACACTGGATAAAGGCCCTCGTGTTCTCTCCCAGCCCACATCAGCAAACCCAGGTGAAGGAATGTTGCATGTAAACAAACATGGCTCTACCTTTGATTATCGCAAATTCTCTAACCAACAGGCCATTTGAAATTACATCATCTAGTAACCACGGCAACAAACAACAGCGACAACAATGAGGTCAAGAGCTATCAGGACGTCGCCAGGATGAGGGGTTTGCAGCTGTCTTGGTCCTTCTTTTGATGTAAGTTGTCCTCCAGATAAGAGCGTCATGCTAAAAGCCTGAACTGTAAACGGGAGCCAAGAAATGTCAAGGGTGATAGATAAAATCTCCAGCAGTGGAAGAAAAATGTAGAAAATGCGATGAAAGTGTTTTTTAATGTAGTAATTTGGGGAGCATTACAGTCTCCTTATTGCCCTGCACAGATCTGTTTTCACCTGCTGCTATTTTTTAGCCTCTTCAGTGAAACAGAAGCTTCATGTACATTATTTGCTAAATCGGTTTCCATTGCACTTGTCAATGTGTGCTTTTATCGATACACCAACTTTTCCACCTCAGCCAAGTCTTTTTTTTGTGATATTTCAAAGCTGCTGGGGGTTTTATTTTTACTATTTTTGCCTTTCCATTCAGGTTTCTTTTAATGCACAAATTAAAAATACCCATAAAAACGGGTGGATAAAAACGCACTTATTGAATCGTCAAAAACGTGCTCTCTTACTTAAAGCACGAGAATAATTCTGCCACTGCACGTGTTTCCAATACAATCAGTTTGTTCAAAGAAAGGCAGATCATCACACTGCGAGGAAAAAAAGAAATGACACTTCATTATTACAAATTCATGAAACAAGTTGAGTGAGAGAAAGGGACAGGAAGGGATCAGAGATAAAGAATGACAAGAATGGCAAGAAAGAAAAAGCGAAAGGTCACGGCACACGCAGTGCTGACATAAAGGAACGTCCTGTCCTTCCCTGAGCGGGGGGGGGGGGATCACTGTTAAAACAGCCAAAGTGTGAATCAAAAGGAAGATAGTAAAATGCTGCTTCGCCCCATTAAGGCCTGTGTTCACAAGCTTGCGTACACACACAAAAAAACGGGGAGGAAAAGAAAATAACAAGGATGGACGACAGGATGGGAGTTCAGTGGAGGGGGACAAAGGGAACGAACACTTTGGGCCACATTTGAATGAAGAGTCAGACTGTAAAAGAATAAAGAGTGTCCACAGATGAAGGTCAGGTCTTAAGAGGTTTGGATGAGAAGAGGTGAAGTTGACATTACAATGTGTGGAGGGACGCAGATGTTGGAACTTTATGGCTGTGAATTTGATTTATCTGCCTTGTAAAACCATTTTTTACACGTGTTAACCAGGAGATGGAATCACAACAGCCATGTTTGGAAAAAAGAAAAGTCATATGCCCTCAAAGCCCATAAAAAATCCAATTTCAACCCATTCCTATCAAAGATAGTGTGCAGTTCTTTCTTTGGACTTTAAAGTACACTGGACTCCCAACAGTACGCTACATTACTTTCTCAATCCCATGACATGATGAGGTTTTTAAGGCCCATTTCCTCTAGCAAGACTGAGCTTTACTCCTCTGTGCACAGTCAGGGATTACAGCCAGGCCCGGTCTACCTTGGCTTTGAGCCTTCAAGCACCGACAGGAGCTTCTGCCATTGGATCTTAGACAGAACACGTTCACTTCTTACTCAAATTCAACCTGCAATGACCCGTGATTGAAATTCTTCAGATTAAGATAAATATCAATTCTGTGTACAGCAGCCTTGTTTGCTACAGCAGGAAAACCTGATGTTGTATCTCTATACTTGGCTCAGGCCCTGGCATTTTCAAATCTGTATTTCGACCACTAGATGTCATCAACCTGTGATGTTCAATGCATTTAAGTGCCATTTTAGATGCTTTGAGCTAACTGTGGAAAACATGCTCGTTCGCTTTCTTGCAGCCGGTTAGCTTAGCTTAGCACAAAGGCAGGAAACATTAGGAAATCAGCCAGCCTGTCTCTGTTCAAATTGCCTTCTAATAGGAAGAGCTGCCAGGAAATTTGCTGAGCAAATTCATGCTCCCTTGGGAACTCACTGATGTCTGTTTGTAGGACAATGTATTCTAATGTGGCTCTCCCCTGTTCAGGTCTTTTCCATCGTCCTCTGCTGTGCTGTGTTCTACTTTTCGCCGTCTTTCTTTGCAGCCGGCTGGAGAGGGGAAGCACCAGAACAAACCAACTCCAAAGGGCTCTTTGTCCCCCAGCATCAGAACACACACTTGCACTCTTTCCTCCCTTTGTCTGTCTACCTCCTACATACACCCAGCACGAACACAGTCTTTCCCCATCTTCAGCTTCCAACAATGCTTTGTCTCTGTGCCCCGGCCCACACACCAGAATACCTCGGTGGGGCACCATGAACTTCTCCCTGGCTCATTCATTGTCTCCCAACACCCAGTCGCCTCAGCCTCACTCCTCTTTTATTTATCTGTCGCTTCCTCATCAACAAAGTCTCCCTCTCTCTCTCTCAATCGCCATCCTTTTCTCCCTCCATCTCTCAAGTTGGTGGCCTCCCCCAACACCCACATTACAGTGACCTCATCAGGCAGCAGCTGCATTCAAGGCCATAGAGCAAAGTGTTGGTGGAGGGGTCAACTAACACCGCCGCCGCGTCTGGGACTCCATGGTGAGACTGAGAGAAAACGTTTTGGTGATATCAACAACCTCAATGTGTCATCGCAGGCGCTTAAAATTTGCATCTGTGAATTTCATTTGTTGCCAGTATCAGTTGAAGGAACGCCCACTTGTGTTGTCTGGGAAATGAAAGTGGTGGGACTGTCCCAAGGCTGCCAGCGAGTCTCAACAAGGCCACCAACGTACTGACAAACAGAGGCTGCGTTTTCCTCCGGAACCATCTCAGTGCACCGCTTATCCTCATCGCTGATGTCTTCTCTTTTTGTCCTTTTTCATTTGATAGCACGACAGGGTTTGCATGTAAAAATAAAACTTTGAGATCAAAGTTGGAGTTTGCATGCGAGGTTGGTTCGCTCAGTGGTAGAGAATTTAAATCTTTAATGTTGACCCCCAGAATTTGCAGGAGCCCCATGATTGACGAGATATCCTGAAATGGGAGAAGGACCAGGCCAGTGCCAAGATAACCGTGTCTCTGGTGAAGAGATGTAAATATTTAGCAAGCAAGACGGCCAGATATTTGGTCAGGTTTGGCCACCAGGAGGTAAACACTTGCATGCAACATTTTAATGTGAGGTTGACTTTGTGGATTTAGATAAGATGCATCCATGTACATCATATTTTGTTAAAGACATCTAAAACAGCCATGTATACATACATACATACATATCATAAAGCTGGTATGATAAAAGGTTTAATTGTTAATGGAATAAATGATCAAAGATGAAAAAAATTACATGTGAAGACTGCCATCTAGTGGACACAGCTGGCAAAGATACACAGTAAAATGTAACCTACACAATCGCCAGGCTTAAGATTGAGTAGTGATCTTGGCAGATGAGTGATGAGTAACATAAAGTTGTTTTTTTCATTCAATTAAAAAAAAAGAATAAGTAAATGTGACAGTAATAGTTTGGGACACTTTTTATATGTAGCACTGAGTAAACAAACATGACAAAAGCTATACGTCAATATGAGTTTGTAAGATTTTCTTTATTACCTGCTTTGATTTGGAAATGTTTTTACAAAATTAGGTACATTGAAACATACAGAAAGTGTTTTTTGTTGTTAAAAAGGCAGCAGTGCGTCAGTCAACTGCTGTGATAGCAATAATAACGTATCCTCTTTTATGAGGAGCAGCAGAACTCTGTGTGTGTGTGTGTGTGTGTGTGTTCAGAGATGTTGCTGCAGCCACATCACTGTGTTGAGGAAGCAGTCAGCCTGTGTGTCCACTCTGGACAGAGAATGTCCATCTTCTGGAAACCACAACAATCTGGATGGACAAACAGAACGATGGGCAGAGCTAAAAAAAACAATCCGTCTTAATAATCATAATTATTAGTCTAATAACAGGAATGCCTGAGCAGAATTAAACCCTCCGTTATCTTATGTTGGATCAGATTGCCGAGGTTTGTTTATTGGGCGTATCTGGTGAATGCTCTGGTGTACCTGACAGGTAAAGCTCTGCTCTTCAGAGCTTTATAGAGCTCCAGACCCTGGTGAGGAGACACTCGCCTGTCTCTGCCCCCCAGCATCAGCAGCACTGGAGCCTTGATCTACAAACAAACACACGGATAAACTCACTGTACCAACAGACACTTGGTTTCATGGCAGTTTCTTCAGATATTGATGGTGATGTTTCTGTATTTTCTTGTTTCCTTAAAATAATCCGTAATCATAACAGTTTGGTCCATGACGAGGTCCTGTGTCTTGAAAACCAATGGCTGGACTTTCTCTTGGTGAACTCGGGTGAAAATACAGAAATCTAATGAACAAGACTGCCATCAAATTCATGGAGAAACTTTAGATTTTTTATGATCTCTTGGCCTTTTCTCCATTACCACCCGCAGAACCGATGAAGCTGTACGAATCAATTTTGGATGTGAGCACTGCAGGCACCAGAAGCTGCTAACGGGGCTTTCGACTTCTAGTCTCGTTATTAAGGCAGCTTCATCAATTTCCAAATAACTTCTGAATATGTTGGTTATTTGTACAATATGATTAAAAGACTGTATTTAAAGTCTGCGTGTGTCTGACCTGAGCAGCGTGTGTGATGGGGGACTTCTCTAACATAGCAGCCAGGGCTTCAGCAGTGGGTATCTGATCATGCGAGTACTGAAACCCCACACTGGTGTAACGCCTGGAGACACAGAGACAGGATAAGAAGATTGGAACTTTGAAGCGGTTTGAATGTGTTGCAGTGTGTGGACGAGTTGTTGTGTACGTGTCTCACCAGTCTGCTATGTCACTGGTGCCCAATAACGTAGCAGCATTAATGACAGGGTTCCTGGCCGCACACACTCTGTAGAAGTCTGGGTACTGACCAACCAGATGACAAGATAGGAACCCCCCATGAGAACCACCAATCACAGCCAGGCGTTTGGTGTCAAGGGTGACGTTCGTCCGCAGCGCAGTAAGCACGGCCGTCTGGGTAAAATTGGGTTAAATCATTTCAGTCCCAGAGTGACACTGAGCCATTTGTGGATAAACTCATGAATTACACACCTGGCAAAAACAACAAAAAGTGAGCCAGCCTTCTACCTGCAATTTGTCCACTTTCCTCCCTAATCATCGCAACTCCAGTCCTAAAACTGGAGTCCAGAACTCTCTGTCAGCCAGTACCTGCACATCTTTTACATCCTGGCTTCCAATCTGACCGATCAGGGACAAAATGCTGTCCTGTCCGAACCCTGTGGACCCCCGGTAGTTCACTAGATAGAGAGACCGAGAGGGTGAGAGAGGGAAGCGACCAAATCAAAAGAGAAATAGAAAAGCCTGATGAAGTGACTTTAGAAGGCTTACTGTTTCACAAAAAAAAAAAAACGATTTTATATACCCTCACACACAAAAAAAGTCACAGACCACCTTTACAGTAAACTATATCCTCTCGTGACAAAGAGGTCAGAAAGTGATGAGGACAAATGGAGATGAAATGCAAACGAGCTTGCATCACACTAATTAAAGTAAACGTAAGAACATGTTGAAACCACAGTCTTTTGCTGCAAATAACATTTTTTTAAATCCCTATAACCCATATGAACATACAGCACATTAACGGTTTTCATTTTGGAAAATATGCTTATTCGTTTTCTTTCCGAGAGTTAGACAAGAATATTGATACCTATGACGTGTGTGTGTGTGTGCTAAATATAAAGCTACAGCCAGAAGGTGGTTAGCTTAGCACAGCACAAAGACAGGATATGGGGGGGAAAGAGCTTGGCTCTGTCCAAAGGCAAAACAAAATCCACCTACCAGCACCTCTAAACGGGGCTCAGAGAACACCAGTGCCTTCCTGTAGCTGATATTACAACAACCCAATTGATGAGCTTTTACGGGATCTTGCTCTCCTGATGTCTTTAATGGCACAAAAGTCAAATGTCACATTAAGGATGAGATTAAAATCCCTGACCAGTACAGGTGATGTTAAAATCACCCCACCTCCCCTAGAGAAATAAATCCAGTCCTAGTCACTAAGCTAAAGCTAAGCTAGCTGGCAGCTGTATTTAGCGTACCGGCAGTGGTATAATCTTCTCGCCTAACATCATGCAAAAAGGCGTAAATAAGAAATAGTAATATTTCCCACAAGGTTTAACATTATATGAGTGTGTGAGTGTCTGAGACAGACAGGTGTCTCTCACCCATGAGTACAGCAAAGCCGAGTTTAGCCAGTCCTGCTGTGGTACAGTTCCACTCTGCTGGGAACTGGGAGTGAGGGCCACCTGGGGGAGCAACCAAGCATATAAAAGCCTAATGCAAGAAATTAAGTAATATGGTTCCATGCGTTTCCATCCCGTAAACAGAAATACAACTACCACAAAAAATAAGAGAAATAAACACAGACCATGGCTGAAGACGACCAGAGGTATTTTGGCTTCGTGGAGGGGACAAGACGGTGTAACGAGGACGGCCCCGAAGTCTAAACCAGCTGATGTGTGAGAGAGTGAGAGAGAAGAACGGAGCTTGACATCACAACTGTGTGTGTGTGTGTGTGTGTGTGTGTGAGAGAGATGCTCACAGTAGAGTGTGTTGTCCTCCTCTGGTGGAGGTGTAACATCTAGAACTGTCCAGTGGAAGTTAAAGGTCATGACGGGCTGCTGCAGGGTTTTCCAGGTCACAGCCTCACCTGCCATGGGGAGGAAACCCACCCTCTGTGTACACATATACACAGACACACACAGTCCATAAAACAAACAAATCCCATGTAAATTCATGTTTAACCCAACTAATCTTGTAAAACAGTATTTTAGCATAATGCTTTGTGTTGTGTCTCTTGTGCTGGCGTGTGCATGTGTGTGTGTGTGTGTGTGTGTGTGTGCTGCCTGACCAGAGTGGGAGGTGTGTTAGGGCTGGAGCAGCAGACGACCATCAGGTCCTTCTGGACTGTCAGCAGCTTCCAGCTGCCATAAACTTTGGACAGATCAGAGAGACCTGCAGAAGTAGTGATGAAGGAAAGTCAAAACACAGTTGACACATAATAGAAGAGAAAAAACAGAGATAAAAGTCTGGTAAAGTTTATATACCCATAGTAAGTATTATGTCCAGCCGTCGTATATCAAAATCACAGATGTAGATGAGATGCAGAAGATGCATTCAAAAATAAAAAATAAAATTATTGTGATGAAATATGGTAATCTATTAATTGTATTCATCTTTAATTTGGTGTCATCTTAGGCGCACAGTGAATGCTCCTGCAGTGTTTCTCCAACTTTTGACTTTTGTTTTGCAATTCCCACGATAGGATCTTGGTGACAACATTAAACCTGTTGGTCTTGACGTACCTTCCTGTTCTCGCTTGTGCTCCTGATGATGAAGATGAGAAGGTGGAGGAGGAGGGAGGGGAGGAGGATCAGGAAGAAGAAGATCTGAAGGAAAAGGAGGAGGAAGGTGACAGTCAGAAAGAAGGGGAGGAACTGGAAGAGGAAAAGGGGAAGGGGGAGGTGGAAGAAGAGGGGAGAAGGGAGTAGGAGGAAGAGGAGATGATAGAGGAACTGCAGGAGGAGGGGGAGGAAAAGGAGGAGGAGGAAGAAAAGCAGGAGATGGAGGAGGATGGGGAGGCCAACTGGGGGAAGGAGGCGTCAGAAGCAGAGGAGAGAGGGGAGGATGAGAGAAAGGAGGAGGAGGGAAATTAAGAGATGGAGATGAGGAGAGAAAAGAGAGAGGAAGAGGTGGTGGAGGAGAGGATGGACTCTTACTATCAGAGAGGGAGGTAACTTTGTTTGATCTTCTGTCGACCATGAAGAGATCCTGAGAGAGAGAGCGAGAGAGAGACAATGTCTGTGTATTGAGGTATTGATTATGTAGCTAGAGCCAGGAGATGATTAGCTTAGCTTAGCATAAAGACTAGAATTAAAGGGAAACAGCTAGCCCGGCTCTGCCAAAAGGTCATAACGTTCACCTACCAGCACCTCTAAAGCTCAGTGATCAACACAAGTTGTGTTTTTTTTACATTTCAGCTTGTGTACGGATTACACACAATTGGATTAAATCGTATTAATTTGTGATATGAAACTATTTGCGGTCCACGCGGTCAACTCTTTGCGGTTGTTACCTTCCAGTTCCTGCGGGCACTGCTGAACACCACTCTCTGACTGTCAGCAGACCAGCAGCAGGATGGCAGGTATTCATACACCCCAGCAAATCCACCTGAAGCAGAGAGACATGGATAAAATGAACGTTCTGCCTTTAATATTTGATAGTTTTTAAACTCTGGTCTTTCAACAAGCGCCCTCGCTCTCCCTGTATTAGCCCTTTTATTCTGCTTTGTTAAGAGATTTTAATAAGCCAAACATTGGCTGCATTTATAAGACATGAATAATGAGTAAATTACTCTGGATAAAGATAAAACTATAAAATGTATCATATTGTACAGGTGTTATAAGGCCTTAATGCAGATGACATGAAAAGAAGGCGCCTATTTACAAATGTGCATTACTAGGTGGAAAGGGGACAATAATATTGTATTGAAGAAAAGAAAAAAGTTAAGTTTTAAAACATCTCATTTCAGCATAAATGATTCAGCAAAATTGTGTATATAACCTCCCTTTTCTGATCCCCTTTTACACTGAACAAGACAAAATGTAATGAATACTAATCTGCAGGGCTGTACTTGGGCACAGCAGTTCTTTGAGCTAAAACGCTAACAAATAAAATGTTAACATGATGAGGTTTACAAGGCATTTAGCATATTCACAATCTTAATTAAGCGCATTAGCGTATTAGCATGCTAACATTTGATAATTAGCGCTAAACGCAAAGTACAGCCGAGGCTAGGGCTGAATGATATGCAAAAAAATAAAAACATCATATTACAATTAATTTGACAGATATTGCGATTTCAATATGAGTGACAATTTTTGTGGGAATGGTAGTTTTTGAATTTTATTTTCACTAAAAGAAATATAATGGTGACATGATTTTTGCTGGGGTCTGTACCAAACAAGCATGTTCCCTTATGTCTGGAGAATATAATTTGTAGGCCGGAGTATCTCTGTAGCACCACAATGCTTCATTTATAAACGTATGTTGTGACACATTTTAACTTTATCAAAAAATTGTAACTCCTGCAATTTGGATATTGCACTTTGGATAATAGCTTGATTAATTGTTCAGCCCTAACTGATCATAAACATACTCTTTGGGCAAATTTTAATTTTGACCCGATGATGGTGCAAGATGAAACGGGGGTCACCAAAGTTATTACAATTCACCCTGAGGGGGGCATGAATACATGTGCCACCTTTCACAGCAATCCATCCAACAGTTGCTGAAGCATTTCACTCAAAAACTCGTGGTGGTGGAAAAGTCAGGAGGATCACCCAAAGTCAACAGGATACATCTTCTGTGGAGCATGAATGTGTGAACATCCTAGAGCCACACCGCTAGTGTGGCTAAAAGCTAACCGTATGTAACCTACCAGTCTGTGGTCTGTTGACAACATCCAACAGTGTGGATGTCCTCCCACTCTTCAGGTCCAACTGCGGAGGATTAACAGTCACGGTCAGCACGAGGAAAAACACAGATACGCATGCACAAAGACACGCAGAGTACCTGCTGCAGACTGAGGCACTGGTTGTGAGGACCAAACACTCGGCCCTGCAGGTAGATCAGCGTGGACCCGTCTGGACTAAGCCTGGGACAGGACACAGACAGGTTGTCTCCAGACAGACACTCTGGTTTGGAGGGAGGGGCATGTACATGGATCAGATGAGCAGAGAGTGTGTGAGATCGATTCACTCACAAAGAGACAAAGACAACGTGCTCACCACAGTTTCCATCCAGGTCGAGCTTGAATAGCGCTGACCTGAAACAGAATTTTGAGAGAAAGAGATACAAAATCAAATTGCAAACTGTAGTTTACAGATTAGTTTGAGGCCTTCTGTACAAACAAACTATATTTTGACATATTTTACCCAGTGAACTAAATGTTTTCTGGAAACAGACAAGTTTAACACCACGCCTGCTTTTTCTGCTCAGTCGCTGCTGTTTTCCATTTTCAGCATATTTCAGGCACAAGATAATTACCTCTTGGAAATGTTTTATTTTTTTTAATAATAGACCAATAGTGATTAAAGGGGTTGGAAAAGAGGAATAATTAGAAGAAGTAGTGCGACAGAATCATTTATGTCATATTTTTTCATGATAGTTACTTTTTCCTTTATTTATTTTTATTTTTTTACTTATCTGAATCAAAAGTTGTCATTTTCTGCAATATAAATAAATTTCAGTAAATATGTTGCTGCTGTTTTTCATGCCGACTCAGGTTGATTCAGAAAACAAAGCAGCTATCAAACCTGCGGTTGGAGCAGAACTTCAGTCCGAGTCTGAAGGGTTCGTGGTACCAACTGACAAACACCACCGACTGACTGCCGGGAGCCCACAGAGCCTAGAGGACAACGCACACACACACAGTCTAAATTAGCATAGGTAAAAAGCCAAGAGGACCTCCCACTGTTAGTTCATATCAGTATTACTAAAGACGTTAATCAGTGAAATCAATAAACATGCGTTTGTTCTGCAACACAAAGGCACACAGTGAACACTTTATCTCCATGTACTAACAATCTGAAAAGACCTAAATCCTGCAGTGTGTGATGAAGCAGCTGAAAGCCTCTCCTCACCTGGCCAGGAGAGACATCAGGCGGGACGCCCTGCAGCACACTGACGGAGCCGCTCTGCAGATTCACCACACAAATCACCGGAACGCTCTTATTGGTCAGAGCCTCGCCCCAGTCTTCACAGTACACACTCCTGTCCTGTTTCCACACACAAGCACAATAAGTGACATGTACACGGTAACACATTTCTGTACAGTTAATTACATGAGTCTTACGCTTTGTGCGCGCGTGTGTGTGTGTGTGTGTGTGTATAAAATACCTTCCCGCATGTAGATTCGCCATCGTGTGTTTCTTCTGATGTGTTCTTGCTCTTCTCAGCTACATACAGCAGTTTGTTCTCACACTCTGACCATGACAGACAGCCAAACTGGGCTGGAAACACACACACCAACAAATGTTAATATAAACACACAACAATACAAGGGCACATAGGCCACATACTTCCCTATAAAACACTATATAGGTTGATGTGACTCAGCGATGCTTAGTCATTTCTGGGTGATGATACATCAGATTTCTGTCTTGTTGGGGAAAACAAGAAAAAAATATGTGCAAAAATGTGAAACATGCATCTCACCGTCACCGTACACTCTGCCGTGTTTGTTGAGAGCGGACAGGTTGAGACATTTCCTGAGGCCGTGGCAGTCCCATATCTGAACAGCAACAACCACAAACAACAACAGCCTGCCAAAATGCTCGAACACAGATACATAGATTTCCTTACAGAGGCCCGTTTTTGTTCTCACCTCGAGGAGCTGGTGGCCACCCGTTTCCCTGATAACGGCCCTCAGGCCTCGAACGGGAGAGAGCCCGCTCAGTAACCTGAAGAGCGGGAGAGAAATAAAAACTCTGATTAGCACAGAGTGTGTTTCAGTTTGGCTTCAATTGAAGAGAAACTGAAAAGCAATGTTTGACTGCACAGTTTGGTTAAACGTTTAACAGCATGTTGTAGGCTTGGGCAGTATCATGGTATTACAGTATGCCAGGGAATTTAGAATTCCCGAAGATTTTCAAAACTGTCAAAAAAACAAAACAAATGCTGCTCTTTCCATTGAGACAATGTATTGTAGCACACAGCAGGCGCCACCAGAGGTCAGTCTCTAAGAGTGCACCAATCTAACAACCTTCTCACAGTATTTTGTGTGTGAGTGTGCACTCACTCTCCAGACACAGGTACACAGGGTCCTGGTGGGAGGACAGTCCGGATGCTCTTGTGGTCGTTGCTGTCTGCGATCAGAGTCCACTGCTGCCAATAGCGAAGTCTGGAGCCTCGGACCAGGTCGCTCTGACTCCACTCTGGATGTGGACACAGTGACGGGTTTTCCCCAAGTTGGGTTAAATAAACATAAGTCCAAGAGGCAAAATCTTCCAACCTCATGTGTATCTGTTTTCTATTATGCCGGAAAATGCAAGCTTCCTGGTTTAAGGCATCATAAATAGAGAGATGCAGTATCAGTTGATTATTTGAGCATTTAAGTTATTATTACAGATAATTTAACTTCCAGTAATGGTTACATATCAAAATGTACTATTATACTTACTGTTTGTCATCTTTGATTAGAATGTTTATTGTTCAACTTAAAGATTTCTCACCATAGACGTATGTTTTACTTGCACAAAAAAATGTATTATGTTACCAGTGGTAACTGCTGGCATTGCGAAGAGGACCTTCCCTCAGCCAACAATCCAGTGTGCTGTACAAAACCCAAGTCCAGGTGAATGGTATTCCTCCAGACCAGCAGATGGGTTTGCACTGTAAACCTTGTTTTAAGCCCTTAAGACAAGATCATTGGTGTCTGCCCCAGAGCACCTTGGTGTCGGCCCCAGATCCCAGAGCACCTTGGTGTTGGCCCCAGAGAACCTTTGACCGGCGGGTTGTCAGGAAATGTTCATGCTGGCTGTTACTGAAATCTAAACAAGAGTCTCTCTCATTTACCTGCTGACTCAGACAAACGTGATCATCAGAGGAAACCGATCTACTGTCTGATGACTGATGAGTTGGGACGTGCATCCTTACCTGAGGATGACAAACTAATTCCATGTTCTTGTGCCATCACCTTGTCACCTTTGCACACAAGAGGTCTCATTCGCCTTGATCTTAATGCCCCCCCCCCCCACAGCCTTCCCTGCAGTGCCACCCACAGGAGAAGTAATGCTAAGGCTCAAAATCATCACATGGGTAATAATGTTAAGCATTCTGCACAGGTGTGTGTGTGTGTTAGAGAGAGAGGATCACCAGCTGCTCACCTACTGACACGGTGTAGACCCGGAGTCCTGGGAGCTGCTCCTCGGTCACATGAGCGGAAGCCGCGGCAGGGAGGCCGCTGACCTCCCCGTACACCCCGGTGATCTGTCCGGGATCCATCTCTCTCTCTCTCTCACACACACACACACACACACACACACACACACACACACACACACACACACACACACACACACACACACACACACACACA